>JAECWJ010000354.1:0-45752 GCA_018150375.1 Drosophila sturtevanti | reverse complement strand
TTTTTCTAAAAATAAACCAATGCTCGTTCTTTGACGGTATAAACCGAATTCAATTTATTTTATCAAACGTTTTCTTGCTTAGCCTAAAAGTTTTAGTATGTAAGTAATTTTGAGTTCTGTCGCTCAAAGCAGCGACAGAACGGGAGTATGTAGCATGCCATATATATATTGTGAAATATGTATGTATATGCAGAAGGTATATACATACATGCGCTTGGTACCGAATGGTCAGAACGTCATAGTGCTTACGCTGCAGTTCTCACGCTGCGGGCCAGTCCACATATAAGTGGCTGATCATATTGCGGCACTAGACGGCGGTTATATTATGTAAACAAAGGGACAAAGTGTCTCTATGTTTATGCGCTTGATACTCTAACATTAAATTTGGGCATATGGCCACTTTACATATTGTATACACTACAATACGGTGGGCATATGCTTGTTTGGCATATAACATACTACACCTCCCCTTTTAGAGAAATAACGTAATAGTATTATGTAGTTATTATTATTTTTTTTTTATGTTATATGTTAGTACTCAAATATATATATAGTTATTTAGATGTGTTCTTTTTTTTTGAATGTTTTGTGTCTTTTGTATAAAAATTGTGTTCTTTATTATCTTTATCACGAACTGAAATAAAATTTTGTTCTATCTTGTTTTCATTTTAAGTTAGCTTATTATTATATAAAAAATTTATTATAAGTGAAAATTTTTCTCTTTGTTTTTTTTTTTTACTTTCGTTTTTTTTTTTTTGAAATGAATAAATGAAATAAAATTTCGTTGTTATATGTATTTTTTTATATATTTTGATTTGTTAACTCTTTTTTTAGTTTCGGGTATATTAGGTAAAAGTTTTAAACCTATCTTTATGTACTACCTGTTTTTTTTTTTCGGATTTATTGGGTAAAAATTTTTAACCTATCTTTATGTACTATCTGTTTTTTATTTTTGCTATCTTTAATTAAAATGTTATCCCTATTTTCTATTGCTTCTATTGTATATGGGCCTAAATACTTAGGTTCTAGCTTATGGCCCGTCTCATTTCTTAATAAGACTTTATTTCCTATTTCTATGCTTACATCTGGTACTTTATTATCATGATATTGATATTATAAGCTATTTCTAGTCTAATCTTTACTTCCTTAATGTAATCGTCGTTGTAATGTCTGGTGGTGGTGTGCAGTAGACGTTATGTTGTCTATCTTTAGATATTTGCACGAGTCATTAATTATGGATTTTTATATTCTGTTTCCATGTCCGTAATGAACGTCTTCATTGGACCGTACTTCAGAATAAAGTTTTCAAATATAGTTTTGGCAACTGTTGTTGCACTTTTGTCTTAGTTGGTAATGCTACAAGGTATTTCGTTAAAACGCAGGTAAAAATTACTGCATATCCGTTTCCTTGTTCGGATTAGGTAGTGGACCGATCGTATCCACAATTACCTTATCGAAAGCATGTATAGATGTTCCAGTTTTGTCATGGGGGTCTCAGTATATTTTGTTGTTTTATATTTAAGGCATTTTTGACATTTATTAATATATATTGAGATGACATGTCATTTTTTTTTCGAATAATAATAATAATAATTCGTTTACTTTGGCCAAAGTTTTTGTAATGCCATTATGACCTCCTTGTATTTCATTGTTATATAATGTAGACAGTATCGCTTCTTGATCTTTTACATTTTGTATTAGGGTCACCGGCCTGAGTAGCGCTACTCTTTATATATATGTTCATAATTTTATTGCCCATATTATTATTAAAAGATTCAATTGAAATTAATTCAAAGATCTTTTTGCACGGTGCCACTTGAGTTGGCTGATTTCAAGTATACCGGCTTGCATTTCAAGCCTTTGGAAGAACTGACCTAAGTCGAGATTCCATTGGTGTACAAATAGCTAACATCAATTCTTGCTATAATTTTTCCATGCTCCTAAGAACATGTATTATTTATTATATGCAAGGCCACTACTTTACTTAATACGTCATCATAAATGATTTCATATAAGTTGGGCTTAGAAGCGTTGTAAAGTGTTTGCATAGGCAAATCTACTTTTACATTTCCTGCGCAGAATTCTTACTGTCTATACTGTTGCCTGGTAGTGACTTTCAGGACTTTATTTTGTATGTCTGTTTTTTTTTTAAATATTTTGTAAATCCTTAATAGTGATGCATGTAAGCGCATCAGCTACAAAATTGTCTTTTCCGGTCGGATATTGCTATCCGTGCTAGGGCGTTTGCCACGAAATTGTCTGGTCCTTTGGTTTTTATAATTGTCATTTTTTATTTATTGTTTTTTAATTGCATTTCTAAAGGTTTTTTTTTGGTCTTGTCTGTTTTTTTTTCTCATTCTCAAATTGAACACCAAATAAAGCGGACATGCTCCCTTTATTTTAAATGCAAATTTCTATTCATTACATGTATACATCAATACGGAAAATTTTGTTTTTTTTTTTCGGTTCTACTTCCTCAGAAGTGCTAAGGGAACTCATTCTATACAAATTTTGTATAATCTATATATGAAAAAAACAGAAAAATAGATTGATACATGCTCATGGAACGAAAAATAATCTTTTGTTGGGTTTATCTGGGTCTTCTTTTTTTTCGTGAAAATTAGTGTTATAATGGAGGACAAATAAAAATTAAAATTAAAATATGTAAAAATTTATATATTTATTATTAGGTTTTTTTTTTAATTGTCAATTGTCGACATTGCTTTATATATATATATCATCAATTAGCCTTTGTTATTATTAACTATATATATATTTTTTCTTTCTGTTTTTAATTTAAAAGTTTCAAAAGTAGCAAAAACTTGACTTTCATATTTCATACGTTTTTTTTATAATGGGAAAAATTAAAAAAAAATTTTCATTATATTGGATTTTTTTTTTTAAATTTGGAAAATTACCTAATTCGTGATAAAGATGTATAAAAAAAATCAATTTTTTAAAGCAGCTTAGTTGAAAACTAAGCTCCAGAGACGTGGAAAAATTAGTTTTAGAGGAATGTGGTTGGCTCACAATTCAGGTATACATTTCATTTAAATTGATTTAAAAAAAAATTCTCCAACCACATTTGTTAGTAAATAGCCTATTTTTTGTTTGTTAGTAGTTTTTCAACCGGCGTATTCGCCTCTGGTTGAGTTTTTTAAAAATATTTTAAAATTAATGGCCTGCTTGCGTTTTTCCGCTCTTTTGCGGAATTCTGCTCTTATCATGTCTAGTCGTTTCTGGATTTGTTGCTTTTCTTCCGTAGTTGTCGCTTTCTTCATTAGGTCCAGCTCCGGTGGTCTGGCCCTCATTAGATTGGCCAGCTTTCCTCCCTTACTTCTCTTCTTCTTGGTTTGGCTTTTGTTTTGCCGCTGCCGATATTTTTCTATCGTCAGCGGTCTGGGTCCATCGTTTGGACACACCTCTAGCGCCTTCTTGAGGGTCGGTGCGCCCCTTTGCTCAGTAGGAGCAGAGTTCAGGAAACTGAACTTCTCGGTTGACATCGTTTGTCCTCTTTGTGTAATGTTAAATGTTTTTAAACATTATTGTTGTTTGTTGGTTGATTGGTTGGTTGTCTGCTGGTTGCTTGTTAGGTATTTTTTTTATTTGGATTGGTTTTGCATTATCATCATATTGTCTCTTTTCCTTTTTTTTTCTTTTAAATTGTTTTTATATATGCTTGTTGGTTGTAGTTTTTCCTCCTTTTTTTTTACAACATTAGATATAGCTGGAGGTTTCCGAGAGAGAACGAGACAGGGGGAGATGTAGAAAGGATTTGTCTCCCCCTCGTGACACTTGTCACGGTCGCCATGTAAAGATGAGGTTTTCCCAGAAATAAACCAATGATCGTTCTTTGACGGTATAAACCGAATTGAATTTATTTTATCAAACGTTTTCTTGCTTAGCCTAAAAGTTTTAGTATGTAAGTAATTTTGAGTTCTGTCGCTCAAAGCAGCGACAGAACGGGAGTATGTAGCATGCCATATATAAGTTAACATTCGACATTCCTAAAATCAATTATGAATTCACCCAAGATGGATATAAACAAAATCTTGAATCTAATTAAATCACACTCAGATTTTGTAGCGCTGGCAATTGCAACATTTGAAAAAGTTGCCTACTTTCAGGCAGATTTGTTGCTAGCCTGACTAGCAACATTGCCAAAGGCAGTTAGCAACAGGAGCGAGTCGGTGAAAGGCAAAGAGAAAGGGTCAAAGCCACTCTCTCTGCGGTCAAAAAAGAAAAAAAATGGGAAAAAATGGCGATTTTTATCCAGATTATCAAATGTTAGGTTTCCTATAGCGTCCGAAACCTTAGCGCGGTCATTCCAAGTTGACAGCCTCAAAAGGAAAGTATTACAAGTGTCTTATTAAAAAAACTATCTAGTGACCGTCCCGCCGAAAGTTAAAAAGGGTACATAACCCTAAAAGAAAACGTGGAAAATATTTTTAAAGTTAAGGAACAAAAAAAAATATATATAATAAAGTTCCAAAGTATATATTGTGGTTTTAGCCACCCGTTGCCGGCGAGGATTGGTGGACAGAAAGTTGGGAAATATTTCAATAAATATATTTTTAATTTTGGCGATAGACCCTCAAGAGGGTAAGTTGATAAATAGATAGATTATAGTTCAACAGAGCTAAAGTTTTCCTTTCGTGTTCGTTTTGTAGGTCTATGTATAATTTGTATATTTTTTTGCATTCGAATTCCCTCAAAAGGCACTCGAAGAGGGAGGAGAATTGAGCGAGAAAGCGCATGGACGAGGGACGTGCAGAGGCGGAAAGAAGGCCACAAGACAGCTCAAACGATGATGAAAAGAAATAGCTCAACATGAGTGGTTGAGCTAAACTGAGCAGTTTAGTTGTCTGTGCGTGGGAGGCGAAAGCGCTTGCTCGATCGCGAAATTTGAAAAAGAAAACGGGCGTAAAATCTAATAAAGTCAAAAAAAGAAAAAAGGAGAAAGAAAAGAAAAGAAAGAAAAAAAGAATATGTCGGCTTAGCGAGCAAAGGTTAAAAAATTTCTCTAACCGTAATAATTTCATTTTAGTTTTGAGAAGAATAAGAAAAAAATTAAATAAGAGAGGGTATTTTCGAAATCGGTAAGAAAAAAAAGCACGAAATAATTTAAAAAAATAAGTAAGAAACCAATTACCGCGATATGACCCATTTCTTGTAAATCTCTCCTCATTTCCTTTTTTTGTGTCGCGGTCCAAAGTGTGGGTGTTTTTTTTTGGTTTTGCAGTTCAATAAACGAAAAAAGAAAAAAAATCAAGAAATGTTGCACCCGATCCTACCAATGGAAGCGCTTTCATCGAGGGATTTGGAGAAAAGGGGTAAGTGATAATTTTTTGATTATTTTTTTATACCGTGAAAAATAACACCCCGCAAAATATTTAAAGAAAAAAATGAAAAATAAAAGAAAGTGATATAATAAATTTCAAAAAGAAAAGTCCAAAAAAATGTACCCTCACCTCCTATGCCCTTTAGTGCTCAAACGCAGTTTGAGTGAAACCGAAGAAATATCACTCACAGAAAGAAAAGAAAAGAGAAGAGGGGGAAAAAAAAAAGTCACTCAAAGACGGGTATTCGATCGCGAGTTTTGGGCAGTAGCCAACGGTAAAACGAAAATACTCTGTCTTGCTAAGTCGGGATTATGTCACGCAATTATAGAACTTTTTCCTCACCTTTATTTTTTTATAACCTTGCTATAATTTTCCTGGCTTCCGGTTAGAGTAAAAAGGGAAAGCTACCAATAGGATCTAAGTTAGTTTTTTATTTTTTTTTATATCCATAATATAGAGTATACCGCCGGTTCGGCGAAGAAAAATCAAGGGAGAATGATTATTGCCGACCATAGGAAATAAAGAAATTTAATTTTAAATAAATGCATTTTAGGCTAATCTTAGCAATAATTTTCCTTAGCAATAGTAATATTCATTTTATAATAAATACTCGAATTATAATGTTTAGCTAAATGCTTATTATTGGACTTCCAACAACCATGCTCAAGTAGGATGCTTAAAAAGGGGCTATTGTAAACTTTCTTTTATTTTGGTCCGCAATAGCCAAGGAAGGGTGGGCGTTGAAAACTCTCAGCAACATCAGAGAGTATGACCATCGACTTGTGTGCTCTATATCTATTATTGTTTTGGGTTCTGCCTGTTCTCATCGATCCGATCTGTATCTGTCCCTTGCACGCTCAAAGTTTCAAATTTATTTTTTTATTTATTGAGAGAAAGCAAGTAGGCCGACAAGGGTAGAGGGCAAGATCACCACACCAACTAGCCGACGAGCCAGCAGCCGGAATATTAGAGCGTGCGCTCCTCTACCCTGTATTCCAACAAGCCTTGGGAAACAGTAATGGGTAACCCATTACAATTTTGTCATCCGCAAGATTGAAAACTGCAACACTTTGGTAAACAATAAAAAATGCCGATACAATTTTTAATTGTATCAGGCCACCCACAATGATAGCAATTCGATCCTCAAAGGCAGGAAATAAACAAATTAAAACTGCAACACTTTGGTAAACACCAAAAACGCTGATGCAATTCTTAATTTCATCAGGCCACCCACAATGACATCAGTCCGATCCTCCAATCGTGGGAAATAAATAAAGTCACCATCGCTGCCGACGTCGATGCATAGAATCAGAGCTTTCATTAAACCCTTTGTAATAGAAGCAAGTTTAGTTCTTTTCCTGTACTCAAATCTTCCGGTAGTAATACTAACCAAAAGAAGTTGAATAAAATTTTATATTTTTTTAAATGGGAATAAAACTCAATTTTAATTCGCGCACGAGCAGGGACCGGGTTAAATAAAAAAGTACAAGTGAACGCAACGTGTTATAATTGCTTAAAATCAGTCCTCAAAAACAGAGCCTCTGTGAAGTCGACACCTGTGAACTTGTGCACCCGGTTTTAAAAAAATTTTTCACTGGGTCTAATAAAAAAAAGTGCAAGTGAATGTTACAATTGCTTCAAAAGCAGACCTCAAAAATCGAGCCTCTGTGAAGTCAACACTCCTGTACTTGTGCACTCGGTTTAAAATTTCCTACTAGGTCTAATAAAAAAGTGCAAGTGAATGTTACAATTGCTTCAAAAGCAGTCCTTAAAAAATCGAGCCTCTGTGAAGTCAACACTCCTGTACTTGTGCACCTGGTATAAATTGTTCCTCATTGCGATCCCTGTTGCATCCGTTCGCAGGGAACTGGGCAGTTAAGGAGTCCGGCGGAACCTCAGTATCTACAATTGAAAACAGGAATACTTCCAAAAGACCAGTCCAGCTAAAGCATGTAGATGATAGGATTAATGTAAGTTAAGAAATTATAGAAAATAAGAAAAGTTTAGCAAAAAAAAAAAAGCAAATTAATTCAAGAAAGAAAAGTAATAATAAAAAGAAAAATACAAAGAAAAAAAAAAACAAAGTGAAATTTTCACAAATTATATAAAAAAAACTCAGAAAAGAATAAGAGGAAAATTTTTAGAATTGTAAGGAAAATAAATTTCAGCAAAAGCTACAATTGCATAAAATTTTTTTTGGAACAAATTAAGAAAAAAATAATATACAAATCTGAAAAATATTTCAACATAATAATTTGAATATTATCATAATACCAATATCTTATTTCTTTTATAAATAATTTTAAGCGAAAAAAAAAAGTGAGGGAAAAGTAAAGTGACAAGTGAAAACAAAGTAAATAAAGAAAAATTTCAAAGCAAAATTTTTGAGTAAAAAGTAAGGGTAAAGTAGAGTGACAAGTGAAAAAAAAAAAAGTAAATAAAGGAAAATTTCAAAGCAAAATTTTTAAGTGAGAAGTGAGGGAAAAGTAGAGTGACAAGTGAAGAAATAAAAATAAATAAAGAAAGATTTAAAAAAAAAAAAAACAAATCAAGTAAACCAAATAAGTTCTTTTTTCCACCAGTATTGTTGATCGCGAGAAAAAAAATTTTTTCCAAAATGCCAGACGATTGGGTTAGGTCACCAATAATTCAGGATGCGGCACAGCAATCCAAAGTGCCAACACTAACTTCTGGGGCTTCCACCTCAAGTGCTCCTGTCAATAGGATAGAAGCCATTTCGATTCAGGATTTAGAAGCTGCCATAGAGGCGGTAATAAACGGACAAATGAATAACATAGTGAAACAAGTGTCCAGACATACCGAGCAAGAAAATGGTTATACTGACCAAGAAGTGAATCTAGAAGATGGATCAGGATGGGCAGAATTAGATAAGGTCCCAGATATTGTCAGAGGTATAGAAAGATTTTCTGGATGCAGAGAGGAATTTATAACATGGCACAACTGCGTGTCCAGAATTATGGAGCTATATAAGCCTATGCAGGGAACAGCGAAATACTTTGCTATTTTGATAACGATTAGGGGAAAGATAGTGGGACAAGCAAATACACTTTTAGAGTCCTTCCGCACACCCTTATATTGGGATGCCATCTCAAAACAATTAATAGCCGAGTACTCAGATAAAAGAGACGTAAAGACTCTGACTTACCAACTATACGACATGACACAGTCAACGAATTTTATCACGCGGTTTACCAACAACTCTCGGTAATATTAGACAATATAAGCACCATGGGTTATACCCCAGAAACTGCTGGAGCCATGACAGACCAAGCTAGAGGACAAGCGTTAGACACCTTTATACGTGGACTTAATGGAGATTTATCCGAGAGACTAGCCCTCGTAGAGCCAGTCAATTTGCAGCATGCACTTAGACTTTGTGAAATGTTGGAAAACAAGAAATATAGAAACAACATTGGGCATAAAGAAACCAGACCATCAGTGGGTCCTAAACCGTCATATAGCCATCAGAATCAAAGAATTCAGACAGTAAATAATTACTTAAAACCACCAAACTTCATTAACCAACAACAAAGAACATTCGCCACCAACGTGCAAAACCCACCACATTTTTTCAATGTTAGGCCATATAACAGCCAATATCCGTTTAATCCAAATCCATTCCGATTTCCACCACCAAGACCATTCGCCCCTAAACCGCAACCTAAACCAATACCAATGGAGGTAGATCAGTCCATTCAGACTAGGCAGGTGAATTATGCTAACAGACCCAACATTCAATATCAGCAACACGCTGTTAAGCGCCCCCACGGTGCAACTGTACCCGTACAAAATAAATTCCAAAGACAGTTTCATATAGACACAGGATATTACGAAGACGAGAATAATATTAACCAGTTGCAAGAAGAAGTAGGCGATTTACCAACACAATTCAGGGAAGAATCAGAAGAACAATCAATTGGAACAGAACAGTCCGAGTACGAAATTTCAATCATAAATTTTTTAGATTAAACCGTTCCTCCTTGCCATATTTTACCTGTAGGGCTAAGGATGGAACTGAATATAATTTCTTAATAGATACAGGTTCTAATAAAAATTACATACAACCCCAAATCGTAAAAAATCCAAAACCAAATGAAGAAATATTCTACGCTAATGCAGTAAGCGGGCAAACAAAGATTTCACATCATGTGAATATAGGACTTTTCAACCAGATCAATAAACCGATAAAATTTTTCCTTTTGTCTGATTTAAAAACATTTCATGGAATTTTGGGGAACGACACCCTTAAAGAACTGAACGCAGTAATTGATGTAAAAAATGACCGACTAGTGATAGATAACTCATATACACTAAAAATCAAGCAAATGCCAGCACAACAAGTGAATAGTATCAAAGTAGAGACGGAACACATGACTATATCGCAAAAAGACGGACTGAAACTCCTTTTCGCAAAATTTAAAAACCTATTTGCAGACCAAAATAAAAAATTAACATACACCACTAGGGTACAAGGCGAAATTCGAACTATTAACGACACACCAGTTTACAGTAAACTTTACCCATATCCCATTTCTCTAAAAGAAGTAGTCGAAGAACAAATACAAGAGTTGCTTAAAGATGGCATTATACGACCTTCACGGTCGCCCTACAATGCACCAGTTTGGATAGTACCCAAGAAAGGAGATGCGTCAGGGAAAAAGAAATTCAGAGTAGTCATTGACTATCGAAAATTAAACACAAATACAGTGTCAGATAAATATCCTATCCCCGAAATAGGAGATGTCATTTCCCAACTGGGAGATAATAAATTTTTCTCTGTATTAGACTTAAAAAGTGGATTTCATCAGATTTTGCTAAAGGAATCTGATATCGAAAAAACAGCTTTCTCTGTTAACGGAGGAAAGTATGAATTCACTAGACTTCCATTCGGATTGAAAAATTCTCCATCAATTTTCCAACGTGCCTTAGACGATATCCTTAGAGATCACGTAGGCAAAATTTGTTATGTTTATATCGATGATATAATAATTTTCAGTAAAACAGAGGAAGAACATTTTCAGCATCTAAATGCTATTTTCACGACATTATTAGAAGCAAATATGAAAATTCAAATCGACAAGTGCGATTTCTTCAAAAGCAGTGTAGAATTCTTAGGTGTAATCATATCAAGTGAAGGGGTCAGCACCAACCCAGAGAAAATTAAGGCAGTAAAAGATTTTCCAGTGCCAAAGACACTGAAGGGACTACGTTCATTTTTGGGCCTTGCCAGCTATTATCGTAGATTCATTCGAGACTTTGCAAAAATCGCGAAGCCACTAACTTCACTATTGCGAGGAATAGCAGGGAGATTACAAAAAAAGGTTCATCCTCTAAAGTAGAGATAAAAATGGGAAACGAAGAATTGGATGCTTTTAATAAAATCAAAAACACATTAACATCACAAGATGTAATACTTGCCTACCCAAATTTCAAACAGACTTTTCATCTAACAACAGATGCCTCAAATATTGCCATAGGAGCAGTACTCGAACAAGAAGGAAAACCAATTACTTTCATATCACGAACGCTTACAAAGACAGAAGAAAATTATGCGACGAACGAAAAAGAAATGTTGTCTATCTTTTGGGCCTTACAAAAATTAAGAATGTACCTATACGGTAAATCAAAGGTAGTAATTCACACAGACCATCAACCCCTGACATTCGCATTAAGCAATAAAAACCACAACGGAAAGTTAAAAAGATGGAAGAGTTACTTAGAAGAGTTCAATTATGAACTAAAATATAAGCCCGGCCATTCAAATACAGTAGCAGACGCGTTATCAAGAAATCCAACAGACAATACAGAAATTAACGCTAGTAGCACCTCAGCTACAATACATAGTGACGACAGTTCAGGGCATGAACTTATTCCAACTATGGAGGTTCCAATTAATGTATTCAAAAACCAAATTTTCATCTTAACAGATGACAATACAAGCAGTAATTTCCAAATAGTATTTCCGACCTATCACCGGCACACGATTAAACAACCTAATTATACAGAACAAGACCTTATTAAAATTCTAAAAGAAAACATGGATCCAAAAATAATTAACGGGATTTTCACATCTGAAGCGATAATGGGAAAAATCCAGGAATTTTACCCAACTCACTTCAGAAACTACAAAGCTAGATATACGCAGAGACAGGTCACTGATGTAAAAGAAGAAGCCGAACAGGAAGAAATTATAATTAGGGAACACACAAGAGCACATAGAAATTCCATTGAAAATAAAATTCAAATACTATCTAAGTATTTCTTCGCAGGTATGAAAAGAAAAATAGAAGCTATAGTTAATAGCTGCCAAACCTGCAAACTATCTAAATATCAAAGGCATCCGCCTAATATCGAAATTCAAGCAACACCCATTCCTTCATATCCTGGAGAAATAATACATATAGACTTGTATTCCACCCAAGGGAAAATTATTTTAACAGCAATAGACAAATTCTCAAAATATGCTCAGGTCAGGCTGGTAAAATCCAAAGCAGCAGAAGATTTGAAAATTCCCTTAAGGGAACTCCTTATAGCTTTTGGAACAACAAAGACCGTAGTCATGGATAACGAAAAATCATTAAATTCAGCTACGATTAAATTTTTACTAAGTAATCAATTAGGCATTCAAACATATACGACCCCACCATATACATCGTCAAGTAACGGACAGATTGAAAGATTCCATTCCACCTTCACTGAGGTGATGAGATGTTTTAAAAACGACAACCCAGCTGTAAATTTCGAAGACATAATGTTCAAGGCAGTAGAAGAGTATAACAGGTCAATTCACAGCACCACAAATAAAAAACCAATAGAAGTATTTTTTGCAACTCAGCTAACCCAAGAGACAGAAGCCATAGAGCAAGACAGGGAAAAAATCAAAGAAAAGATCGCTCACAAACAAACAAAAGATTTGGAATATCACAACAAAAGAAAGAAGAGAATGAAAAAATATAACGCAGGAGATAAAGTCTATGCAAAAATAGATAGGAGATTAGGGTCCAAACTGACACCTAAATACAAAGAAGAAATAGTTGCAGAAGACTTAAACAGCAAATTTAAAACAGTCACTGGGAGAATTATACATAAAAATCACTTAAAAAATTAAATTTTTTCCTGTAGATTTTTCTTGCCGATGTGCCTAGGAAAAGCGACAATACTTGACTATACAAACACAAAATTAATAACTTTGGAAACAGGATCAGCTGCACGACAAAATGGAACATTTAAGATCATTCATGTAATAGAAAACGAAAAATACGAACTAGCCTTAGCTGTACTGAAGGACCTCGTTCAAAACGTAACAGCATCTAACCCAATCCATCCATTCCTTATATACGAAATATCGCGAGTGGAAAACGAACTGAAAAGGTTAAGACCAATACAAAAAAGACATAAGAGATCGCTAGATATTATAGGAACAGCATGGAAATGGTTAGCAGGCAGTCCCGATCACAATGATTACGAAATTGTCGTAGACAGAATAAACAGGCAATTGACTAGTAATAATAAGCAAGTTGTAATCAACAAATTAGTAGAAGATAAGATCAAAGAACTAATTACAATCACAAATGAATTAATCAAGAGAGGAAAAGAGAAGAAAGATAAGGAACACCCAGAATTGGAAACCTTAAAATATAAATTAAGCTTATTAAAAGAAGAAATAACAAATGTCATCTATGCCATTGAATGGGCCAAGGCCAATACAATAAATTCACTTATACTTTCAAATAAAGAAATAGATTTAATTCAAGAAACAATGCAGGATAGCACAACCTTTGCAAACATAGAAGAACTAATAGAATTTGCAGAAGTAAACATAGCATCAGATGGTAAAGACCTTTTATATATTATTAGCCTACCAAGAGTAATAGTAGAAAACTGCAAAACCATTCTAGCAATACCAGTAAAAAGAAAAATGACCATAGATGAAATAGACTTCTCAAACATACTTAGATGTAATACTACTAACTACGGGTTACTAAAAGATTGTAAAACCCATAATTTTAAAACTATTTGTAAACTGGAAGATTTGATAGATATAGATAACAATAAGTGTATAGGGGCATATTTGAATAGGAGAACTCCGCAATGCATCACCATCAATAACCAGCACATTCGATCACACTCTGAAGTTTTACCAGGAGTCATTTTACTTAACGACTTCAAAGGAATAGTACAAATCGATAAAGAAACATTAAATTAACATTGGAAGGTACTTTCCTGATTCAGGCACAAAATTCAACCATAACCATCGGTAACAGCTGGTACATATTAAAAACACGAGCAAAGGTCAATGCCATGCCACCCTTACTACAACTAATATCAAACAAAAATAATACAGAAGAAGTACTCTCACTTGAGATGATAAAGGAACTACATGTTAACAACACAGAAGAAATTGAGAAAATATATACCAACAGCATTATCATGTCGTCATCTAACTGGCTGATATTCCTGTTATTAGGGCTTGGAGTAGCAATCTATGTAACCACAAAAATGAAATGTAAAACTACAAACAACACAGGCAACATTGTACTTGAAACAAAGAGCGATGACATCACCCCACAAGTTCACTTTGTTTTAGCGTCCGAGGACGTCCGCACTTAAGTTGGGGGGAGTTAACATTCGACATTCCTAAAATCAATTATGAATTCACCCAAGATGGATATAAACAAAATCTTGAATCTAATTAAATCACACTCAGATTTTGTCATCCGCAAGATTGAAAACTGCAACACTTTGGTAAACAATAAAAAATGCCGATACAATTTTTAATTGTATCAGGCCACCCACAATGATAGCAATTCGATCCTCAAAGGCAGGAAATAAACAAATTAAAACTGCAACACTTTGGTAAACACCAAAAACGCTGATGCAATTCTTAATTTCATCAGGCCACCCACAATGACATCAGTCTGATCCTCCAATCGTGGGAAATAAATAAAGTCACCATCGCTGCCGACGTCGATGCATAGAATCAGAGCTTTCATTAAACCCTTTGTAATAGAAGCAAGTTTAGTTCTTTTCCTGTACTCAAATCTTCCGGTAGTAATACTAACCAAAAGAAGTTGAATAAAATTTTATATTTTTTTAAACGGGAATAAAACTCAATTTTAATTTATATATTGTGAAATATGTATGTATATGCAGAAGGTATATACATACATGCGCTTGGTACCGAATGGTCAGAACGTCATAGTGCTTACGCTGCAGTTCTCACGCTGCGGGCCAGTCCACATATAAGTGGCTGATCATATTGCGGCACTTGACGGCGGTTATATTATGTAAACAAAGCGACAAAGTGTCTCTATGTTCATGCGCTGGATACTCTAACATTAAGTTTGGGCATATGACCACTTTACATATTGTATACACTACAAAACGGTGGGCATATGCTTGTTTGGCATATAACATACTACAACTTATATAATTTTTAAAGTGTGTTTGCAAGCAGCAAAACAACAATTATGGTGAGCAAAATGCTTAAAAACTTTAGATCGACTATCTATACAGTATTAATGACATTCGTGGTTGAATCCCTTACTTTTGACTAATGGTCCAACATTTTATCTTCTACTTTTATATTGTCTACTCTATCAAACTTCGATATGAAGTTCAATAATCATTTTAGGTAGTTCTTTTTTTTCATATTTATCAATCGATTAATATATTTAATATTTTTTTTTTCATGTGTTTTAATGTCTAATATTGCGTATGGCTTCACTGGCCATACTCTATTACGAACAACGCAATTGACGCTCAGTATTACAAAGTTTTTTACAAAAATTTTCTTTCATATAAACATATTTATATCCTATATTATTTGTTTGTCTTAAATTATTTTGTTGTGTGCTCTGTGAAGCGCTGTCGGTTCACTTGCCTTTGGTCTGGCTTGAAGCGCCAGACGGTAGCGGTGCTGGTCTCACAGGATATTGGGTTACCGGAGACGGTCTTCTTGCTGCACGTATATTCACAGTGCGGTGACTCCAGTGGTTCAGGGCAGTCTGGTGGGCATCTCCTCTCTGGTTTGGTGTGTATTTCTATCTTCGGTTTCTCTGGATGGAATACGAAGTTGTTTATTATTGGTATTTTTTTGGTATAAATTCTGTAGAGGTTGAGCTTTTCTTTAGTTTTCGCTGAATCGACTCGATGTTGACGAGTTCAGCTTGCAACTTCTTGCCCTTTTTTTCTAATTGTAGTGTTGGGGGCCAATAGCAGTTTTCTGAGTTCGGTTTTTTTTATCTTTTAGCCGTTTATTAACTCCACTGCGCCTTCTGGGCATTGCTCGAAACCGCTACTCACTTAATACGCATCCATCCAAGTCCAGATTCTGTTGTTATTGTAGATGTTCGCAATTGCTATTTATTTTGTTTCAGTTATCAGCTGCAAAGCAATTCCTTAGCGCAGACGTTCCAATTCATTTTAGGCATTTGACTGGTTGTTGTTGTTATATATTTTTCACCATTAAATTTAATTATTTATTTTATTTTTAGCTCTTGACTCTTGTCACTGCCGTCATAAAGGGATATCTCTCAGTTTGCATATATAGAACACTTGTTGTTCTTTTGGTTTTATCAATTCGAATGAATCTATCATATATTATTTTCAATTCCTTAGCCTAAATACATAATACTTTTATATATAAATTCTGCCGAAGAACGGCGGCTGAGCGGGGGTAAGTAGCATGCAATATATATGTATGTATATATGTGTATGCGAAGACATATACTGGTAAATGCTTACACTGCAGATCTTACGCTGCAGGCCAGTCATATAAGTGACTTATCGTATTACGGCACTTATGTATGGATATGTTATGTAAGCACAGCGATAGAATGTTATTATGTTTATGAGTACAATACTCAAACCGTTTAGTTGAGCATATGACAACATTAGATATTGTATACACTATAATATGATGGGCACATGCTCATTTCTTATACAGCATACTACAAGAGATAGCTCGATCTATTTCTTCAAGATTACCACTATACACTAGAACACAGAGCTGGAAAACCCATGCAGCACGTGGATGCACTAAGTAGAAACACACATACGCTCACGATCGATTCTAATTCTTTTGAAGAAAACTCAATCATTGGTGAAAGAAGAGATGAGAAGACCAAGGACATACTTGCGCAATGAAATGCGCCATGGAAAAATATATACAAAAAAGAAAAGGACCTACTTTTCTTTTATGTACCCAAAGAAATGGTACAACTATCACGATCAGTTAGCTCATATTGGAATAGACAAAATGGTAGACATTATATTAAAAAGCTACTGGTTTCCTAACGTAAAAGACAAACGCAAGCAACACATTGAAAACTGCTTGCATTGTATATCATACTCGAAAATAGTGGAAATGGAGAAGGATTTCTTCATAATATTCCAAAAGGGTCAGTTCCCCTAAATGCCTAATCTCTGATCGAGGAACTTGCTTTAATTCAAAAGAGTTTGAGGACTTTTTAGACGAAAATAAAGTAAAACAAATTAAAATTGCGACGGAGTCAAGCAAATGGTCAAGTAGAAACAGTGAAGAGAAGCATTGGTTATATTGGGATACCATCTTAGAGCGAGTTGGAAATGCACTAAACAACACACTTCAAAGATCGATTAGTCAGCACCCAACAAAAGTTTTCTTTGGGGTGTCTCAAAGAGAAAAAGTAATAGATACTTTAAAAAAAGTCTAGAAGAATTAAATAAAACCAACAACGATCGAGATTTGCAGAAAATCAGAAATAAGACGGTTCAGTCAGGTTCCACAGAACTTGTGGATCCTCATATCAGTGAAATTAATATACCCTTCTCCCTTAGTCATAAGTAAATAATATAATAAGAGTTATGTACATCTCACTCATCTAGCTATAAGTTCCATAACAAGTTATTAGTGCACGGCACCCTTTTAACTTAGAATTTTTGAACCGCACTAGCCATGGGCGATAGCGTTTGCTTCATGCAGACGACTTAAAACTTCTCTAATGCATCAGAGGGCCGCAGCGCCGATCTGTTTGGACTCGAAGTCGCTTTCTATTATCTAGGCATGAGGATCGACATCCATGCGTGAATACTTAATGTATGTGCAGGAAAAGTCGGTGGCGCGCGAATTTAGGTTTTGTCCCGCAAAGAAAAATTAAACAATTCCAATTACTTCAGTAATTTTATTGAACAAAATATTTTTTGCGGTATTATAATAAAATGGAGCATCTCTTTCAAATGAATCTCAAGGCTAACTTATGTGCTTTTACTATTGTTCTACTTTAGCTAATTGCATTGGCAAAATATGCTGAAAAAGAAGTAGTGGCGATGCTTAAACCGCTAAATCTAGATCATGTGATTTAGCATTCGCATATCTCTGCACAATTATATTGATTTCATTATTATCAGCATATTTATGGGAAGTATGAATCGAATGTGTACCTCGCGTGCGTGCTTTGTCCCGGAAAATGTTGGCCACTCGTGGCTTAAGAACAGACCAGCAAGCTGCTGATGACGGTACCTATGTTAGTCTCTAGTTTCGTATGCTGAACATTTATGGCCGACAGCTTAGAGTGTCGACAGCTACAGTAGAGGTATCCGTTCAACGCGCAGACTGAGCGCTTTGAGAGTCAGCAGCATCTTCCGGACAGGAAGGACCGTTCTGATGCCGCCGCATTGGTTATCGCTGGCATGAAACCGATCGGCTTAAAAGCAATGGAGGTTAAGGGGATGGCATCCGATGGCACAGGCAGAGCAGCTAGAAACCAGGCAAGAATGAGGGCTAGGTTAGCAAGCATAGCAGAATGGCATAGAAGATGGAATGGGTCTCAAAAAAGAAGAAGTGGAAAGTTAAGTGGGAAGTGGGCTTGCAGATAAATTAATTACATTCTTCGTTATATCGGTCTCAAGATTTTTTAAATTTTGTAAATAACAAATTTCAACTCGTCGATATGTCGCTATTTATCATCCGATCTGATTTAAATTTAGTGGTATGGTGTAGAGAAGAAAAGTAGAATTATCATCTGTATACCAAATTTGGTTGAGATAGCTGAAAACACAAAAAATTTTGTCTCACCAGAACTGTTTGAACGAAACAAATTTTGCCCGAGGTATCCTGATTTTATACCTTATAGTTCGGTCCGACCAGTTCTGAAACTTGATATGGATAAATGATCAATGAACAGAATGATGTAACATTTATTCAAGTAGCTCAAAATTTAATTTCGCAAAGTTGTGAAGGAACAGACAGGCGTACTCAGCTATTCATGCTTATCAATAATATATACACTTTATGGGGTCTGCAACGGTATAAAAATAAAATCAGTTCATTCAATCAATCTTAAATTCCGTTCTTTCCTTAGTCCTCAGAATAGCTTATCAAACCGACATATTTTAATCAGTAAGCCAGTTATAGACGAAAGCGTGAAATTTTTCGTAGTGCAATCACGTAATGTGTTTTTCTTAACACCAAGATTTTAAAATCATTTGACAAAAAAAACTTAAGAACGGACTTATAGTTGTCCGTTCTTAAGTTTTTTGTGGTTATTCATCATACAGCATTATTTAGTAGACGCATAGTATTTTTATTTCCACTTATTTTTTTATCAAAAGAATAACTAATTTTTATCCCAGGCGCGCTGAATTGGGAATGCAACCTACTTTTTATACCCTGTACCTATAGGGTAAAAGGGTATATAAATAGTCCCATAATTTGGCAACCTGTGTCCTCAATGTCTCGAAAATTTATGCCAAAATGCATAGACATGTCGCCAAAGCTTTTGTATATTAAACTGTTTCTCCCTTTATTTGCCAAGTTGCCTTTCTCTTGATGCTCTTCTGCACTACACTAGTGTGTGTGGTACTGTGATTGCTCTCTTCATCGTCGGATTCATCATTATTTGCTTCGTTTTCGTTGCACAATAAATTCCGAATTTTCGGAATACTTGCAACTATAATCTTCTTCATCATGTGCCATACCAAGCAAATAACACCAGATCACGCACCGACAAGTTTTGTTCGATGTATGTTTTCTAAGTTTCATATTTCATTTCATTTTCATCGTCTTCAACTAACTCATAAAAGTCTTCTAGTCTTTAGCGATTGCCCCTGTCTCCTCCTTTCTCATACACACATATACTCAGTGCAGTAATGCTTTTTTTGTTTTACTGGTGTTAGAAATTTTAGCACCGACACACGCGGTATCTTGGTTGTTACGAGAAACCAAAAATTTTCATTAATTTTCTGCACTTATTGTCGTCTTATTATGCCATATTCTATCACCTGCTAGCTTCTGTTATACTTTTTTAAGCGTCAAACACTGAGGAGCAACATTACTTCCTTTTTTATCTGGGACGAGTAAAATAATGGAATTGAAAATTATTTGACTTTGGTTTTAAATGGAATTCAACTTTTAGAAAATTTGCATCTGTTCATTCATTTTACTATATCGAATACGTCTTTTTCTTTCGTAGGTTCTCTACTAATTCCGCGTCTGTGACAACTTGACTTGCCATATTTTTTCTTGTTGCAACTTTGTGGTCTTTACATCTTCGCAGTCTTTCTATCATTGCTGCCTTTTTGATCATCTTCGCTGTAAATATTTAGTAGTTGTCTAGGGTTAATTCGAGAGCAATCCATTTTCACCACATATACACTTTATGGGGTCGGTGAAGTTTATTTCTATGCGTTACAAAAAGCTGACCAATTTTATTTTACCGGCTGCAACGAAAATTGTAAAGGAAAGAAAAAAAATTAATTATAAATTGCCGTTTTTAATATTTTTTTGCACTGTATATATTGATATAAATAGTTTCTGATCGGGTTATTAAGTGCGTCCGACGTTCATCGGTACTGAAAATAAGTTGTATGAAGCGCCTATATAGCGAAACTTTCGGCCCCATGGACAACAGTACCAGGAGCAACAAGCGGTCAAAAACCTCACACCAACACCTTTCGGATGTAAAAATAAACAATAAAAAATAATCACAAAGCGGATGCGATCATGGGCAAAAATACCTAAAAACTCTGTAAAGCAATCACATACTAATTTTGGTTCTTTTACATATAGGGAATAATCCCATCACCACCAGAACATAAAAAAGCGCAAGAAAAAAACTAGAAAGATGGACTAACTTCGGCCGTGTCGAAGTTCGTATACCCTTGCAGATTTTCTTTATATATGTAATTCACCAAAAGCATTTTTGTAAATTACACATACCATATTTACAAGTTCAAAATTTTAAGCTTGAGAAAAAAGAAAATTCTTCATACAAAATTTTTTTTTGTACCGATTGTTCCTATAGCAGCTATATGATATAGTCAACCGATTCTGATCAATCGATTGATTGAACTATTAAGAAGTATATTAAACTCACAAATATCAAATTTCTTGTTATTCGGTTGAAAAACAACAGTTATTGGGGATAAACCTTATTCTTGACCGATCGGTCTTATGGGAGCTATATGATATAGTCGTCCGATTCAGATCAAACTTGGTTGAAATATCAAGAAGCATATTAAACTCATAAATATCACATTCTGTGGCATTCGGTTGAAAAACAACAGAGTTATTGAGGATAAACCTTATTTATGACCGATCGTTCCTATGGGAGCTATATGATATAGTCGTCCGATTCTGATCAAACTTGGTTAAAGTATCAAGAAGCATATTAAACTCATAAATATCAAATTTCAAGATTTTAACACTACCCCATGTCTTTAAAGGACGAAATAGACAAGCAAATGAAAGAGACTTTAAATGATGACATTATTCGACCTTCACGGTCACCCTATTTATATCGACAATATAATAATTTTCAGTAAAGATACTGATATTTGAAAGAAATTTTCGTTACAAGAGGCCAACATTAAATGCCAACTAGATAAATGCGAATTTTGCAAAGACAGTCGAATTCCTAGGCTTCATCATATCCGACAAAGGTGTCGAAACAAATCCACACAAAGTCTTAGCAATAGCCAATTATAAGCAACCCAGAACACTAAAAGATCTAAGAGCATTTCTTGAACTAGCAGGATACTATAGACATTTTATAAAAGACTCGGCTAAGTTGGCGAAACCACTTACCACTCTTTTAAGAGGGAAAGACGGAGGAGAAGTATGAAGAAGTATATTAAACTCACAAATATCAAATTTCGTGGCATTCGGTTAAAAAACAAAAGAGTTATTGAGGATAAACATTATTCACGACCGATCGGTCCTATGGGAGATATATGATATAGTAGTCCGTTTCTGATAAAACTTGATTGAAGTATGAAGCAGTTTATTCAACTCACAAATATCAAATTTCGTGGCATTCGGTTAAAAAACAACAGAGTTATTGAGGATAAACCTTATTCCTGACCGATCGTTCCTATGATATAGTCGTCCAATCGGGATGATTCCGAGATATACAATGCCTGCAGCAAAAAGGAGCCTATGGTGAAAATTTCAGCTCTGTAGCTCTTATGGTCTCGGAGGAGAAACTGCTGATCCAGACAGACGGACAGACGGTCAGACGGACAGACGGACATGGTCATATCGACTCGGCTATTCATGCTGATCAAGAATATATATACTTTATATAGTCGGAGATGCTTCCTTCTCTGCTTTGCAAACTTCTGATGTGGTTAACTCCTGAATAGATGCAATTTGATTGGAGACGAATATGTTGAACTTGGAAGCATCGTTTTAAATCCATGAGAGCACGATAGATGAATCAGACCAGCAGTAACAGGTACATAAAAATAATTTGGGCTATCTCGTTCAAAAGTTGAGCTAGTAAAGTTGCCCCGCACAGCTTCAACCTCGGCACTGTCAAAGTCTTTAGGGGCGAAACTCTCGACTTAGAGCAGAACGAATGGGAAGTCGATTAACCATTTGACCTCGAGACGATGTACACGCGGCTCCATAGGCATCCAGGCTCGCGTCGCAAAATCCATGTAACTTGATTTCGGTCAATCTCTGGTAGGCTGTCATTTGTGTGCTGGAAATACTATTTATAAGCCCACACCACGCTGTGACTAAACTGCCTGGAACGCTTTCGTCCCAATTGAGGTTATCTCTCTAAAGTTACTACAAGAATATTTTTGCCTTTGTAGTGAAAGGACCCAACAAGCAGAGAGGATAGTAAAACCCGGCAATTGCCGACAAAACAGTGCGCTTTTGAGCTTAGGAGGCGAGCTAATAGGTGAATAAGAAAATAATAAACAGTCTGTTGCAGGATCTCATGCTAAACCAAGTGTCCGGTGAGCGCTATAGGAAATGTAAGAAAACGAAGAAGAAAGGCAAACAGCTTTGCTTGAATAGTACGATCGTTTAACGGATATCCTGGTCGCAACAGAACCATCAATCACTCGACTCATGATTTTGGAGTTGTACAATTTTTCTTTAGTACAGAGTGATGAGGTAAGAATTATTTGCATTGACTAAGCGCATCGAATGAACAAGAGACATATGGCCTAAGTCAAGATATTCCCTTATGAAATCGGAATACTAGATTTTGATTTGAGGTCGTTTATCTAATTCGTGCTCTAATGATAAAATCCTTTGTCGGTACGAATATGACAACAAATCTGGGCTAAACTTTTAAGAAGTCAAATAGAATAAGCTCCGGAAGCGAGCCCGCTAACGTTGTCAATAAAGTGAGCTTCACAATTCAGCTCTTTATCGGTTACTTTCTTTACTTAATCAGGGTAATTTACGATTTCCCAAAATCGGAGCATAAATTCATTCCAACTCTGATCCGAATTTACATTACATAAAGGCAGGGCCGGCACGACAACAAATATGAACTAAGCTTTAAAGGAAGGCAAACTCAATAAACTCTGGAAGCGAGCCGACAAACGTTGTCCACAAAGTTAACCTCGGAATTGAGCTCTTCTAATAATTTCTTTACTAGATCAGGGCAGCTTTCGATTTTCCAAAATTGGGGCACTGACTTATCCAAATTCTGATCCGAGTTTTCATTACATCAAGATAGAGACTGCACTGCTAAGGCCGCTGCATTTCGAGTTTTGTGATAGTGTACAGTAACTACCCAACCCAATCGAGTCTTCTGCAACAATGGCAATCCTGACACTAACTTTATTTGTCCCACGCCCAAAAGATCAAAGAACAGACTGGCTCCAATTAACAAGTCCACTTCTTAGGGCTTGAAAAATTGAGATTCATCTAGCCGAATATTAGCTGGAATATCCCAATTACTGGTGTTGATGGAGTAATTTGGATGGTCATCAGTTATTTTCCCAGCAATTACAGCAGTCATATGCGTTGCAATATCGGAAAGTTGCGAATGTAAACAAAGGTTTGCAGAATATACATCCGAATGGAAATTGGTATCACCTATGCCTGATATGCTGAACTGAAGATTTGATCGTTTTAAGCTGTAGCTGTTGTGCCAAACGCGATGTGACAAAATGCAGCTGCGATCCTGAATCTAGTAACGCTCGACAAGGCACCAATGCACCGAAACTATTTTTAATTAAAACAATGGCAGTCGCCAAAAGCATCATATCCAGACTTAAATTTTGAGCAACAAGAGCAGTAGAGGAGGTTGGCAAAGGAGCTGGCTATGAGGTATTACTGACAGCTGAGGAAGGGTTGAGCAATAGAGTGTGATGCTTGATGCCACAGCTTTTACAAGAATCCGACTTCAAATCTCGATATTGATGTCCTCTTTTATACCTTTGAAGAGGGTATAATAAAATTGATCAGATGTTTGTGACGCATAGAAAAAATCGTTTCCGACCCCATAAAGTATATATATTCTTGATCAGCATCACAAGCCTAGTCGATATGACCATGTCCGTCTGTCCATCTGCCTGTTTCTTGCGCTTTATCGAACTTAAATTTTGAGCTACGTGAATAAAAGTCATATCATTGTGTTCATTGTTCCAAATCAAGTTTAATGATTGGTCGGATGGGACAGCTATAAGTTATATAAAAATAGGAAAGATCAAAGGTACCTCGGTCAAAATTTGAGTTGTTCAAGACAGTTCTTCTGAGAAAAACTGTTTTGTTTTTTGAGATATCTCAACCAAAATTGGTGAACAGATGAGAATTATACTTTTACATCCAGTAAGTTTGAATCAGATCGGATAATATACACCGAAATAAATCAATAAAATCAATGAATCAACCCCCATCAGCATACGTTTATATTTGCTTTTATATATGCATACACAAATAACAAACATACAAACGTACAAACATATATGCGAACACGTGCTTGAAAAAACTACAAGCTGAGTGAGAAACAGAAAGAGACAGAAAACTATTTGTATTATGTTGTTGTTTTCTTGAATTCGTCCGAAAATGTATAGAGCGAGAAGCTGGACGCTTGCAATGTATACCGATATAGCGAGGTGAATTTTAAGTTAGGTAGCGCAGTAGGTAGAGATCAATTCTAGAAATGACGTGAGCGGAGGTTCAATCCCAGACGTTGGCGAACCCGAATTTTTTCTTCATTGTCTCCTTCTAGCGGAGAGCGGAGAGTGAATTGGCGAACTGGAGGCAACTTTAAATCAAGTCGCCAGAACTTTCACAAAATACGCAGCAGGCAGCAGGCTAGGATAATAAAAATGTGTGGGTGAGATTAATAAATTATTATTCTTTAAGCCGTATTCGTAAGAAGCCAATGCATAATCAACTTTCTCCAAAGTTTTCACACCGATTCTCCAGAAATTGTACAAAATCTTCCCACGATAGTATCTCACGAGGTTTGAGCGATCCCATTTGATTTGCGTTGTCAAATCCAATTTTTGCAACAACGTTGGCACGATGATAAAATTTTCAGCGAACGTATTGTGTCCATTGCAGTGTCCTTTAGACATGACCGCGGGAGCTGTATCTTCTCATTGTCCGCCATATTTGGATCTTTATCGATGATTGTCGAGAAAAGTGAAAAGAAATCTGCCCACTCAGTATATCCGCCGCTGAACGTGGGTAGTTTTAACTCGGGTCGACGAGACTGAATGATGGGCGCTAACTCCTCTGGGCAGAACGTCGAACATGGTTGACCGCATATGCTGACTTTACGCGATTGAGACGGAAGCACTCCGTTAATTGTCATTATGCTTTCATCAAACGACTCGGGAAGCGCGCCGCCAATTTCATCGGTGTTTTACTGCTCTAAACTGTCATAAGCCGCGTCGAACTCACATTGAATTTTTAAAAAAAAAATTTAATCCCCGAATCAATTTCTTCCTCGTTGAGGTAACGCAATTTCGCGAGAGCAGTATCACTTTCTAATTTGTGAACGCGCTCACACAACAAATAAACTTTAAGCTTAAAAAAAGTCACCCTGTTTTCTTCGTTTAAGAAAGACAAGCCGCTAGTTGCCATGGCAAAACGGTAAAAAGGGTACGAAAAAGAATAGTAATAGTTAGGCAAACAGCCAGCGGATGACACTAAAGACACAGGCACAATTTTTTAGCTTAAGACATTTTTACAAATGTCATGGACGGGGAATAGTTTAATGATATTTGGATTTTTCTAACACAGCTTGTATTTTTTTCAGTTTGTATCAGGCATACGGTTAAGTCAGGCTCCACAGAATTTTTGGATCCTCATATCAGTGCAATTAATATACCCTAAGTAAATAATATAAAAAGACTTATGTACATCTTACTCATCTAGCTATCAGTTCACAAAAATAGATACACATTAGAGTAAGCTAGAATAATCAATCTAGTGCCTCCCGAAGCTCAAGGAACATATTCAGCATTGGAACAGACAGAAGAGTCAGTCAGGAACGTCGAAATCCAAGGCGCCATTAGTGGTGCCGAGTCTGGCGAAGAGGAACAGGGTGAGCAAAATAGCGAGTCTGGCGTCAGAGAATATTATGAGCAATATGAGCAGTCCGGCCATGAGCGTCAGAGCGAGCAAGACGTCGATACAGCAGCAGAAAATTTGGCGCAACTTGAGCAACAGACTGAACTAAAACTTTTGAGACGCCATCTGGAACTAGCTGGAAGCGGAAATATACCGCTCAAAGGAAAGGCACAACAGCATTTGCTGCCAAACAATGTGGCCACATCATCTGCAATCAACAAGGTCACTCTAAATCCGGGTAATATTGCCACATTGCAGATGGGTAAATGGAACAACACTATATTCGCCTTAGTAAAGGAAATGCTTCCAAACTTCGATGACGCCACCAATACCACAATAACGAACAATATATGGATTGCACAGCTAAACACTCAAGTAGACGGGGCTTCATACGGAAATATTGAATGAAAATAATAACTTTATATCATCCCATGGCGCAGCTCTCTGAACGCTGTGAATCATGATGCGAGCGACATGATGAATATCAGCAACCATTAATCCACTAGACATGATACTATGAATAAACTTGTATACATATCCAAAGACTTGGAAAGAATTTAAAAACTTGCACATGTCGACGAGGTCAAAATCGGAAAACCTTTTAACCCGTACTCTCTTGAGTAGGTCATGTAACGGAATGCTTCCTGTCATGTACCTCCAAGCCATGTACTTTCACTGTGGAGAAAAAAGCTGGTGGGGGAAAACAAAGAAAAGCGGCATCGTTTATCTTTACTCATCTAGCTATCAGTTCACAAAAATAGATACATACATTAGAGTAAGCTAGAATAATCAATCTAGTGCCTCCCGAAGCTCAAGGAACATATTCAGCATTGGAACAGACAGAAGAGTCAGTCAGGAACGTCGAAATCCAAGGCGCCATTAGTGGTGCCGAGTCTGGCGAAGAGGAACAGGGTGAGCAAAATAGCGAGAGAATATTAGAATCAGAGAATATTATGAGCAATATGAGCAGTCCGGCCATGAGCGTCAGAGCGAGCAAGACGTCGATACAGCAGCAGAAAATTTGGCGCAACTTGAGCAACAGACTGAACTAAAACTTTTGAGACGCCATCTGGAACTAGCTGGAAGCGGAAATATACCGCTCAAAGGAAAGGCACAACAGCATTTGCTGCCAAACAATGTGGCCACATCATCTGCAATCAACACGGTCACTCTAAATCCGGGCAATATTGCCACATTGCAGATGGGTAAATGGAACAACACTATATTCGCCTTAGTAAAGGAAATGCTTCCAAACTTCGATGACGCCACCAATACCACAATAACGATCAACATATGGATTGCACAGCTAAACACTATGATCAAAATGAACAAGCGATGTCAAAGCTAAAGGATCGCGCCCAAGTCTTGGCAATCTTCAACGAGAATCTATTGACCATGCCACCGACAGAACTCTTTACATCAGCTTGGTGAAGCGTTCTAAGTTAAACAAAGCAAGATCATGTCAAGTCGTAGATAAAAATGCGAATGTATCATTTGATTGGAGGCCGGTTCCGAATCTCAGATATGTAAAAAAAGGGTACTGTGGCGATTCCTGTAACGTCAAACGCAATGCAGGCGCTTACTCGCTTCTTTAGCAAGTCAGCTATGACGTACTCAAGTAGACGGGGCTTCATACGGAAATATTGAATGAAAATAATAACTTTATATCATCCCAAGGCGCAGCTCTCTGAACGCTGTGAATCATGATGCGAGCGACATGATGAATATCAGCAACCATTAATCCACTAGACATGATACGATGAATAAACTTGTATATATATCCAGAGACTTGGAAAGAATTTGAAAACTTGCACATGTCGACGAGGTCAAAATCGGAAAACCTTGTAACCCGCACTCTCTTGAGTAGGTCATGTAACGGAATGCTTCCTGTCAGAGCTCCAAGCCATGCACTTGCACTGTCGAGGAAAAAGCTGGTGTGCGAAAACGAAGAAAAGCGGCATCGTTTATCTTTGAGTTGAGGTCATCTATCTCCTTGCGCTCTAATGATAAAATCCTTTGTCGAGCTTGGTCGTACGAATTCGACATCAAATCTGGACTAAGCTTTAAAGGAAGGCAAACAGAATAAACTCTGGAAATGAGCCGACAAACGTTGTCCACAAAGCTAACCTCGGAATTGAGCTCTTCTAATAATTTCTTTACTAGATCAGGGCAGCTTTCGATTTTCCAAAATTGGGGCACTGACTTATCCAAATTCTGATCCGAGTTTTCATTACATCAAGGAAGAGACTGCACTGCTAAGGCCGCTGTATAGCGAGTTTTGTAATAGTGTCTGGTAACCACCCAACCCAATCGAGTCTTCTGCAACAGTGGCAATCCTGACACTAACTTTATTGGTCCCACGCACAAAAGATCAAAGAACAGACTGGCTCCAATTAACAAGTCCACTTCTTAGGGCTTGAAGAATTGAGATTCATCTAGCCGAATATTAGCTGGAATAGCCCAATTACTGGTGTTGATCGAGTAATTTGGATGGTCATCAGTTATTTTCCCAGCAATTACAGCAGTCATATGCGTTGCAATATCGGAAAGTTGCGAATGTAAACAAAGGTTTGCAGAATAAACATCCGTATGGAAATTGGTATCACCTATGCCTGATATGCTGAACTGAAGATTTGATCGTTTTAAGCTGTAGCTGTTGTGCCAAACGCGATGTGACAAAATGCAGCTGCGATCCTGAATCTAGTAACGCTCGACAAGGCACCAATGCACCGAAACTATTTTTAATTAAAACAATGGCAGTCGCCAAAAGCATCATATCCAGACTTAAATTTTGAGCAACAAGAGCAGTAGAGGAGGTTGGCAAAGGAGCTGGCTATGAGGTATTACTGACAGCTGAGGAAGGGTTGAGCAATAGAGTGTGATGCTTGATGCCACAGCTTTTACAAGAATCCGACTTGAAATCTCGATATTGATGTCCTCTTTTATACCTTTGAAGAGGGTATAATAAAATTGGTCAGATGTTTGTGACGCATAGAAATAATCGTTTCCGACCCCATAAAGTATATATATTCTTGATCAGCATCACATGCCTAGTCGATATGACCATGTCCGTCTGTCCGTCTGCCTGTTTCTTGCGCTTTATCGAACTTAACTTTTGAGCTACGTGAATAAAAGTCATATCATTCTGTTCATTGTTCCAAATCAAGTTTAATGATTGGTCGGATGGGACAGCTATAAGTTATATAAAAATAGGAAAGATCAGAGGTACCTCGGTCAAAATTTGAGTTGTTCAAAACAGTTCTTCTGAGAAAAGAGATATGAGATATCTCAACCAAAATTGGTGAACAGATGAGAATTATACATTTACATCCAGTAAGTTTGAATCAGATCGGATAATATACACCGAAATAAATCAATAAAATCAATGAATCAACCCCCATCAGCATACGTTTATATTTGCTTTTATATATGCATACACAAACAACAAACATACAAACGTACAAACATATATGCGAACAAGTGCTTGAAAAAACTACAAGCTGAGTGAGAAACAGAAAGAGACAGAAAACTATTTGTATTATGTTGTTGTTTTCTTGAATTCGTCCGAAAATGTATAGAGCGAGAAGCTGGACGCTTGCAATGTATACCGATATAGCGAGATGAATTTTAAGTTAGGTAGCGCAGTAGGTAGAGATCAATTCTAGAAATGACGTGAGCGGAGGTTCAATCCCAGCCGTTGGCGAACCCGAATTTTTTCTTCATTGTGTACTTCTAGCGGAGAGCGGAGAGTGAATTGGCGAACTGGAGGCAACTTTAAATCAAGTCGCCAGAACTTTCACAAAATACGCAGCAGGCAGCAGGCTAGGATAATAAAAATGTGTGGGTGCGATTAATAAATTTATTATTCTTTAAGCCGTATTCGTAAGAAGCCAATGCATAATCAACTTTCTCCAAAGTTTTCACACCGATTCTCCAGAAATTGTACAAAATCCTCCCACGATAGTATCTCACGAGGTTTGAGCGATCCCATTTGATTTGCGTTGTCAAATCCAATTTTTGCAACAACGTTGGCACGATGATAAAATATCCAGCGAATGTATTGTGTCCACTGCAGTATTCTTTAGACATGACCGCGGGCGCTGTATCTTCTCATTGTCCGCCATATTTGGATCTTTATCGATGATTGTCGAGATTGATGGGCGCTAACTCCTCTGGGCGGAACGTCGAACATGGTTGACCGCATATGCTGTCTGTACGCAACTGAGACGGAAGCACTCCCTTAATGGTCATTATGCTTTCATCAAACGACTCGGGAAGCGTGCCGCCAATTTCATCGGTGTTTTACTGCTCTAAACTGTCATAAGCCGCGTCGAACTCACATTGAATTTTTAAAAAAAAAATTTAATCCCCGAATCAATTTCTTCCTCGTTGAGGTCACGCAATTTCGCGAGAGCAGTATAAACTTTAAGCTTAAAAAAAGTCACCCTGTTTTCTTCGCTTAAGAAAGACAAGCTAGTTGCCATGGCGAAACAGTAAAAAGGGTACGAAAAAGAACAGTAATAGTTAGGCAAACAGCCAGCGGATGACACTAAAAACACAGGCACAATTTTTTACAGCTTAAGACATTTTTACAAATATCATGGGCGGGGAATAGTTTAATGATATTTGGATTTTTCTAACACAGCTTGTATTTTTTTTCAGTTTGTATCAGGCATACGGTTAAGTCAGGCTCCACAGAATTTTTGGATCCTCATATCAGTGCAATTAATATACCCTGCTCCCTTAGTCCTAAGTAAATAATATAAAAAGACTTATGTACATCTCACTCATCTAGCTATCAGTTCACAAAAATAGATATACATTAGAGTAAGCTAGAATAATCAATCTGGTGCCTCTCGAAGCTCAAGGAACATATCCAGCATTGGAACAGACAGAAGAGCAAAGTCAAAATCGAAGGCGCCATTAGCGGTGCCGAGTCTGGCGAAGAGGAACAGGGTGAGCAAAATAGCGAGAGAATATTAGAATCAGAGAATATTATGAGCAATATGAGCAGTTTGGCCATGAGCACTTGAGCAACAGACTGAACTAGAACTTTTGAGACGCCATCTGGAACTAGCTGGAAGCGGAAATATACCGACCAAAGGAAAGGCACAACAGCATTTGCTGCCAAACAATGTGACCACATCATCTGCAATCCACACGGTCACTCTAAATCCGGGCAATATTGCCACATTGCAGATGGGTAACTGGAACAACACTATACTCGCCTTAGTAAAGGAAATGCTTCAAAACTTCGATGACGCCACCAATACCACAATAACGATCAACATATGGATTGCACAGCTAAACATCATGATCAAAATGTACAAGCGATGTCAAAGCTAAAGGATCGCGCCCAAGTCTTGGCAATCTTCAACGAGAATCTATTGACCATGCCACCGACAGAACTCATACATCAACTTGGCGAATCGTTCTAAGTTAAACAAAGCAAGATCATGTCAAGTCGCAGATAAAAAAGCAAATGTATCACTTGATTGGAGACCGGTTCCGAATCTCAGATATGTAAAAAAAAGGGTACTGTGGCGATTCCTGTAACGTCAAACGCAATGCAGGCGCTTACTCGCTTCTTTAGCAAGTCAGCTATGACGTACTCAAGTAGACGGGGCTTCATACGGAAATATTGAATGAAAATAATAACTTTATATCATCCCAAGGCGCAGCTCTCTGAACGCTGTGAATCATGATGCGAGCGACATGATGAATATCAGCAACCATTAATCCACTAGACATGATACGATGAATAAACTTGTATACATATCCAAAGACTTGGAAAGAATTTGAAAACTTGCACATGTTGACGAGGTCAAAATCGGAAACCCTTGTAACCCGCACTCTCTTGAGTAGGTCATGTAACGGAATGCTTCCTGTTAGAGCTCCAAGCCATGCACTTGCACTGTCGAGGAAAAAGCTGGTGTGCGAAAACGAAGAAAAGCGGCATCGTTTATATTTGAGTTGAGGTCGTCTATCTCCTTTGCGCTCTAATGATAAAATCCTTTGTCGAGCTTGGTCGTACGAATTCGACATCAAATCTGGACTACGCTTTAAAGGAAGACAAACAGAATGAACTCTGGAAACGAGCCGACAAACGTTGTCCACAAAGTTTACCTCGGAATTGAGCTCTTCTAATAATTTCTTTACTAGATCAGGGCAGCTTTCGATTTTCCAAAATTGGGGCACTGACTTATCCAAATTCTGATCCGAGTTTTCATTACATCAAGATAGAGACTGCACTGCTAAGGCCGCTGTATAGCGAGTTTTGTAATAGTGTCTGGTAACCACCCAATTCAATCGAGTCTTCTGCAACAGTGGCAATCCTGACACTAACTTTATTGGTCCCACGCACAAAAGATCAAAGAACAGACTGGCTCCAATTAACAAGTCCACTTCTTAGGGCTTGAAGAATTGAGATTCATCTAGCCGAATATTAGCTGGAATAGCCCAATTACTGGTGTTGATCGAGTAATTTGGATGGTCATCAGTTATTTTCCCAGCAATTACAGCAGTCATATGCGTTGCAATATCGGAAAGTTGCGAATGTAAACAAAGGTTTGCAGAATAAACATCCGTATGGAAATTGGTATCACATATGCCTGATATGCTGAACTGAAGATTTGATCGTTTTAAGCTGTAGCTGTTGTGCCAAACGCGATGTGACAAAATGCAGCTGCGATCCTGAATCTAGTAACGCTCGACAAGGCACCAATGCACCGAAACTATTTTTAATTAAAACAATGGCAGTCGCCAAAAGCATCATATCCAGACTTAAATTTTGAGCAACAAGAGCAGTAGAGGAGGTTGGCAAAGGAGCTGGCTATGTGGTATTACTGACAGCTGAGGAAGGGTTGAGCAATAGAGTGTGATGCTTGATGCCACAGCTTTTACAAGAATCCGACTTGAAATCTCGATATTCATGTCCTCTTTTATACCTTTGAAGAGGGTATAATAAAATTGGTCAGATGTTTGTGACGCATAGAAATAATCGTTTCCGACCCCATAAAGTATATATATTCTTGATCAGCATCACAAGCCTAGTCGATATGACCATGTCCGTCTGTCCGTCTGCCTGTTTCTTGCGCTTTATCGAACTTAAATTTTGAGCTACGTGAATAAAAGTCATATCATTCTGTTCATTGTTCCAAATCAAGTTTAATGATTGGTCGGATGGGACAGCTATAAGTTATATAAAAATAGGAAAGATCAGAGGTACCTCGGTCAAAATTTGAGTTGTTCAAGACAGTTCTTCTGAGAAAAACTGTTTTGTTTTTTGAGATATCTCAACCAAAATTGGTGAACAGATGAGAATTATACTTTTACATCCAGTAAGTTTGAATCAGATCGGATAATATACACCGAAATAAATCAATAAAATCAATGAATCAACCCCCATCAGCATACGTTTATATTTGCTTTTATATATGCATACACAAATAACAAACATACAAACGTACAAACATATATGCGAACACGTGCTTGAAAAAACTACAAGCTGAGTGAGAAACAGAAAGGGACAGAAAACTATTTGTATTATGTTGTTGTTTTCTTGAATTCGTCTCAAAAAAAAGAAGTGGAAAGTTAAGTGGGAAGTGGGCTTGCAGATTAATTAATTACTTTCTTCGTTATATCGGTCTCAAGATTTTTTAAACATTGTAAACAACAAAATGATTCATGCCCATTCTATTTACGGGATATTACACGATGCAATCGCACCAGGAATATTAGTGCATTTCCTAATATTGGATGACCTTCGATTATTGATTTGACTTGTACATAGGGTGGTGTACTAAGTATTTTTGCTTTGTCTTCTTTTATTACAAATTCAATTGGTGAACCGCACTCAGTGTTGAAGGTGTCCATGTATTTGTATTCGAAGTCATAAATGGATATGAATTCCTTATTCTGGTGTAGAAGTTGAAATGAGCTTAAGACGAATTTTGGATTTTTTTTATAAAATGATTGACTCCTTTCATCCATTTTGGGTTGTCGTTTATAACTTTATTGGCAATAAAATGGAATGTAAGATTACGACAACTTCCTTCTGGAATTTACACTTTAGACCTTATCTAATTCTATAGCCCTACTCAAATATTTCTTTATGCATTTACTATGCAACTTATATAATTTTTAAAGTGTGTTCGCAAGCAGCAAAACAACAATTATGATGAGCAAAATGGTTAAAAACTTTAGATTGACTGAAGAAGTCTATACAGTATTAATGACATTCGCGGTTGAATCCGTTACTTTTGACTAATGGTCCAACATTTTATCTTCTACTTTTAAATTGTCTACTCTATCAAACTTCGATATGAAGTTCAATAATAAATAGGTAGTGAATTCATTTTTTTCATATTTTTAAATCGATTAATATATTTAATATTTTTTTATATCCTATATTATTTCTTTGTCTTAAATTATTTTGTTGTGTGCTCTGTGAAGCGCTGTCGGTTCACTTGTCCTTGGTCTGGCTTGAAGCGCCAGACGGTACCGGTGCTGGTCTCATAGGCTATTGGGTTGCCGGTGTCGGTCTTCTTGCTGCACGTATATTCATAGTGCGGTGACTCCAGTGGTCCAGGGCAGTCTGGTGGGCATCTCCTCTCTGGTTTGGTGTGTATTTCTATCTTCGGTTTCTCTGGATGGAATACGAAGTTGTTTATTATTGGTATCTTTTTGGTATAAATTCTGTAGAGTTTGAGCTTTTCTTTAGTTTTCGTTGACGAGTTCAGCTTGCAACTTATTTCCCCTTTCCCAACTAATTGTAGTGTTGGGGGCCAATATCAGTTTTCTGAGTTCGGCTTTTTTATCTTTTAGCCGTTTATTTATTCCACTGCGCCTTCTGGGCATTGCTCGAAACCTCTTTTTAGCTCTTGACACTTGTCACTGCCGCCATGTAGGGATATCTCTCAGTTTGCATATATAGAACACTTGATGTTCTTTTGGTTTCATGAAATCGAATGAATCCATCATTTATTATTTTTAATTCCTTAGCCTAAATACATAATACTTTTATATATAAATTTTGCCGAAGAACGGCGGGGGTAAGTAGCATGCAATATATATGTATGTATATATGTGTATGCGAAGACATATACTGGTAAATGCTTACACTGCAGATCTCATGCTGCAGGCCAGTCATATAAGTGACTTATCGTATTACGGCACTTATTTATGGATATGTTATGTAAACACAGCGATAGAGTGTCATTATGTTTATGAGTGCAATATTCTAACCGTTTAGTTGAAAATATGACAACATTAGATATTGTATACACTACAATACGATGGGCACATGCTCATATTTTATACAGCATACTACAAGGGATAGCTTGATCTATTTCTTCAAGATTACCACTATACACTAGAACACAGAGCTGGAAAACGCATGCAGCACGTGGATGCACTAAGTAGAAACACACATACGCTCACGATCGATTCTAATTCTTTTGAAGAAAACTCAATCATTGGTGAAAGAAGAGATGAAAAGACCAAGGACATACTTGCGCAATGAAATGAGCAAAGGAATAATATATACAAAAAGATAAGGACCACTTTTCTTTTATGTACCCAAAGAAATGGGTACAACTATCACGATCAGTTAGCTCATATTGGAATAGACAAAATGGTAGACATTATATTAAAAAGCTACTGGTTTCCTAACGTAAAAGACAAACGCAAGCAACACATTGAAAACTGCTTGCATTGTATATCATACTCGAAAATAGTGGAAATGGAGAAGGATTTCTTCATAATATTCCAAAAGGGTCAGTTCCCCTAAATGCCTAATCTCTGATCGAGGAACTTGCTTTAATTCAAAAGAGTTTGAGAGAGAAATGCATTGGTCTAATGATCGCCAAATTAAATGATCCAGACAAACGCTTATAATGGGATACTATCTTAGAGCGAGTTGAAAATGCACTAAACAACACACTTCAAAGATCGATTAGTCAGCACCCAAGAAAAGTTTTTTTTGGGGTGTCTCAAAGAGAGAAAGTAATAAATAAGTCGGTTCAGTCAGATTCCACAGAGCTTGTGGATCCTCATATCAGTGAAATTAATATACCCTTCTCCCTTAGTCCTAAGTAAATAATATAATAAGAGTTATGTACATCTCACTCATCTAGCTATAAGTTCCACAACAAGTTATTAGTGCACGGCACCCTTTTAACTTAGAATTTTTGAACCGCACTAGCCATGGGCGATAGCGTTTGCTTCATGCAGACGACTTAAAACTTCTCTAATGCATCAGAGGGCCGCAGCGCCGATCTGTTTGGATTCGAAGTCGCTCGTTCCGACGTAAAGAGAAGAAACATAATGACTCTCGTATCAAATAATACAAAATACATGACTCTTAAACATAAGTAAATTCCTTGCTGCTGCTGGCTCGAACAGTCAGTATTACAGATTGACTGGGATCACCTGGACGAAAATTAGCAGAACATAGGACTGAGGCGGTCTTGATCTCAAAAAATAAATATCTATTATCTAGGCATGTGGGTCGACACCCATGCGTGAATACTTAATGTATGTGCAGGAAAAGTCGGTGGCGCGCGAATTTAGGTTTTGTCCCGCAAAGAAAAATTAAACAATTCCAATTACTTCAGTAATTTTATTGAACAAAATATTTTTGCGGTATTATAATAAAATGGAGCATCTCTTTCAATTGAATCTCAAGGCTAACTTATGTGCTTTTACTATTGTTCTACTTTAGCTAATTGCATTGGCAAAATATGCTGAAAAAGAAGTAGTGGCGATGCTTAAACCGCTAAATCTAGATCAGGTGATTTAGCATTCGCATATCTCTGCACAATTATATTGATTTCATTATTATCAGCATATTTATGGGAAGTATGAATCGAATGTGTACCTCGCGTGCGTGCTTTGTCCCGGAAAATGTTGGCCACTCGGGGCTTAAGAACAGACCAGCAAGCTGCTGATGACGGTACCTATGTTAGTCTCTAGTTTCGTATGCTGAACATTTATGGGCGACAGCTTAGAGTGTCGACAGCTACAGTAGAGGTATCCGTTCAACGCGCAGACTGAGCGCTTTGAGAGTCAGCAGCATCTACCGGACAGGAAGGACCGTTCTGATGCCGCCGCATTGGTTATCGCTGGCATGAAACCGATCGGCTTAAAAGCAATGGAGGTTAAGAGGATGGCATCCGATGGCACAGGCAGAGCAGCTAGAAACCAGGCAAGAATGAGGGCTAGGTTAGCAAGCATAGCAGAATGGCATAGAAGATGGAATGGGTCTCAAAAAAAAAAAGTGGAAAGTTAAGTGGGAAGTGGGCTTGCAGATTAATTAATTACTTTCTTCGTTATATCGGTCTCAAGATTTTTTAAACATTGTAAACAACAAAATGATTCATGCCCATTCTATTTACGGGATATTACACGATGCAATCGCACCAGGAATATTAGTGCATTTCCTAATATTGGATGACCTTCGATTATTGATTTGACTTCAATAATTCAATATTCACAGTGCGGTGACTCCAGTGGTCCAGGGCAGTCTGGTGGGCATCTCCTCTCTGGTTTGGTGTGTATTTCTATCTTCGGTTTCTCTGGATGGAATACGAAGTTGTTTATTATTGGTATTTTTTTGGTATAAATTCTGTAGAGTTTGAGCTTTTCTTTAGTTTTCGTTGACGAGTTCAGCTTGCAACTTATTGCCCATTTCCCAACTAATTGTAGTGTTGGGTGCCAATATCAGTTTTCTGATTTCGGCTTTTTTATCTTTTAGCCGTTTATTTACTCCACTGCGCCTTCTGGGCATTGCTCGAAACCTCTTTTTAGCTCTTGACACTTGTCACTGCCGCCATGTAGGGATATCTCTCAGTTTGCATATATAGAACACTTGATGTTCTTTTGGTTTCATGAATTCGAATGAATCCATCATTTATTATTTTCAATTCCTTAGCCTAAATACATAATACTTTTATATATAAATTTTGCCGAAGAACGGCGGGGGTAAGTAGCATGCAATATATATGTATGTATATATGTATATGCGAAGACATATACTGGTAAATGCTTACACTGCAGATCTCATGCTGCAGGCCAGTCATATAAGTGACTTATTGTATTACGGCACTTATTTATGGATATGTTATGTAAACACAGCGATAGAGTGTCATTATGTTTATGAGTGCAATATTCTAACCGTTTAGTTGAGAATATGACAACATTAGATATTGTATACACTACAATACGATGGGCACATGCTCATATTTTATACAGCATACTACAAGGGATAGCTTGATCTATTTCTTCAAGATTACCACTATACACTAGAACACAGAGCTGGAAAACGCATGCAGTACGTGGATGCACTAAGTAGAAACACACATACGCTCACGATCGATTCTAATTCTTTTGAAGAAAACTCAATCATTGGTGAAAGAAGAGATGAAAAGACCAAGGACATACTTGCGCAATGAAATGAGCAAAGGAATAATATATACAAAAAAAGATAAGGACCTACTTTTCTTTTATGTACCCAAAGAAATGGTACAACTATCACGATCAGTTAGCTCATATTGGAATAGACAAAATGGTAGACATTATATTAAAAAGCTACTGGTTTCCTAACGTAAAAGACAAACGCAAGCAACACATTGAAAACTGCTTGCATTGTATATCATACTCGAAAATAGTGGAAATGGAGAAGGATTTCTTCATAATATTCCAAAAGGGTCAGTTCCCCTAAATGCCTAATCTCTGATCGAGGAACTTGCTTTAATTCAAAAGAGTTTGAGAGAGAAATGCATTGGTCTAATGATCGCCAAATTAAATGATCCAGACAAACGCTTATAATGGGATACTATCTTAGAGCGAGTTGAAAATGCACTAAACAACACACTTCAAAGATCGATTAGTCAGCACCCAAGAAAAGTTTTTTTTGGGGTGTCTCAAAGAGAGAAAGTAATAAATAAGTCGGTTCAGTCAGATTCCACAGAGCTTGTGGATCCTCATATCAGTGAAATTAATATACCCTTCTCCCTTAGTCCTAAGTAAATAATATAATAAGAGTTATGTACATCTCACTCATCTAGCTATAAGTTCCACAACAAGTTATTAGTGCACGGCACCCTTTTAACTTAGAATTTTTGAACCGCACTAGCCATGGGCGATAGCGTTTGCTTCATGCAGACGACTTAAAACTTCTCTGATGCATCAGAGGGCCGCAGCGCCGATCTGTTTGGATTCGAAGTCGCTCGTTCCGATGTAAAGAGAAGAAACATAATGACTCTCGTATCAAATAATACAAAATACATGACTCTTAAACATAAGTAAATTCCTTGCTGCTGCTGGCTCGAACAGTCAGTATTACAGATTGACTGGGATCACCTGGACGAAAATTAGCAGAACATAGGACTGAGGCGGTCTTGATCTCTATCTATTATCTAGGCATGTGGGTCGACACCCATGCGTGAATACTTAATGTATGTGCAGGAAAAGTCGGTGGCGCGCGAATTTAGGTTTTGTCCCGCAAAGAAAAATTAAACAATTCCAATTACTTCAGTAATTTTATTGAACAAAATATTTTTGCGGTATTATAATAAAATGGAGCATCTCTTTCAATTGAATCTCAAGGCTAACTTATGTGCTTTTACTATTGTTCTACTTTAGCTAATTGCATTGGCAAAATATGCTGAAAAAGAAGTAGTGGCGATGCTTAAACCGCTAAATCTAGATCAGGTGATTTAGCATTCGCATATCTCTGCACAATTATATTGATTTCATTATTATCAGCATATTTATGGGAAGTATGAATCGAATGTGTACCTCGCGTGCGTGCTTTGTCCCGGAAAATGTTGGCCACTCGGGGCTTAAGAACAGACCAGCAAGCTGCTGATGACGGTACCTATGTTAGTCTCTAGTTTCGTATGCTGAACATTTATGGGCGACAGCTTAGAGTGTCGACAGCTACAGTAGAGGTATCCGTTCAACGCGCAGACTGAGCGCTTTGAGAGTCAGCAGCATCTACCGGACAGGAAGGACCGTTCTGATGCCGCCGCATTGGTTATCGCTGGCATGAAACCGATCGGCTTAAAAGCAATGGAGGTTAAGAGGATGGCATCCGATGGCACAGGCAGTATACTACAAGGGATAGCTCGATCTATTTCTTCAAGAACACAGAACACAGAGCTGGAAAACGCATGCAGCACGTTGATGCACTAAGTAGAAACACACATACGCTCACGATCGATTCTAGTTCTTTTGAAGAAAACTCAATCATTGGTGAAAGAAGAGATGAAAAGACCAAGGACATACTTGCGCAATGAAATGAGCAAAGGAATAATATATACAAAAAAAGATAAGGACCTACTTTTCTTTTATGTACCCAAAGAAATGGTACAACTATCACGATCAGTTAGCTCATATTGGAATAGACAAAGTGGTAGACATTAGGACCTACTTTTCTTTTATGTACCGAAAATAAAGTAAAACAAGTTAAAATTGCCACGGAGTCAAGCAAATGGTCAAGTAAAAACAGTGAAGAGAAGCATTGGTCTAATGATCGCCAAATTAAATGATCCAGACAAACGCTTATAATGGGATACTATCTTAGAGCGAGTTGAAAATGCACTAAACAACACACTTCAAAGATCGATTAGTCAGCACCCAAGAAAAGTTTTTTTGGGGTGTCTCAAAGAGAGAAAGTAATAAATAAGTCGGTTCAGTCAGATTCCACAGAGCTTGTGGATCCTCATATCAGTGAAATTAATATACCCTTCTCCCTTAGTCCTAAGTAAATAATATAATAAGAGTTATGTACATCTCACTCATCTAGCTATAAGTTCCACAACAAGTTATTAGTGCACGGCACCCTTTTAACTTAGAATTTTTCAACCGCACTAGCCATGGGCGATAGCGTTTGCTTCATGCAGACGACTTAAAACTTCTCTAATGCATCAGAGGGCCGCAGCGCCGATCTGTTTGGATTCGAAGTCGCTCGTTCCGACGTAAAGAGAAGAAACATAATGACTCTCGTATCAAATAATACAAAATACATGACTCTTAAACATAAGTAAATTCCTTGCTGCTGCTGGCTCGAACAGTCAGTATTACAGATTGACTGGGATCACCTGGACGAAAAGTAGCAGATCATAGGACTGAGGCGGTCTTGATCTCCAGTAGCAAAAAAGTGGAAAAGGCGAGCATAACAGTGGAAGGTATAACCATCCAATATAAGACGGCTATCTATTATCTAGGCATGTGGGTCGACACCCATGCGTGAATACTTAATGTATGTGCAGGAAAAGTCGGTGGTGCGCGAATTTAGGTTTTGTCCCGCAAAGAAAAATTAAACAATTCCAATTACTTCAGTAATTTTATTGAACAAAATATTTTTGCGGTATTATAATAAAATGGAGCATCTCTTTCAAATGAATCTCAAGGCTAACTTATGTGCTTTTACTATTGTTCTACTTTAGCTAATTGCATTGGCAAAATATGCTGAAAAAGAAGTAGTGGCGATGCTTAAACCGCTAAATCTAGATCAGGTGATTTAGCATTCGCATATCTCTGCACAATTATATTGATTTCATTATTATCAGCATATTTATGGGAAGTATGAATCGAATGTGTACCTCGCGTGCGTGCTTTGTCCCGGAAAATGTTGGCCACTCGGGGCTAAAGAACAGACCAGCAAGCTGCTGATGACGGTACCTATGTTAGTCTCTAGTTTCGTATGCTGAACATTTATGGGCGACAGCTTAGAGTGTCGACAGCTACAGTAGAGGTATCCGTTCAACGCGCAGACTGAGCGCTTTGAGAGTCAGCAGCATCTTCCGGACAGGAAGGACCGTTCTGATGCCGCCGCATTGGTTATTGCTGGCATGAAACCGATCGGCTTAAAAGCAATGGTGGTTAAGAGGATGGCATCCGATGGCACAGGCAGAGCAGCTAGAAACCAGGCAAGAATGAGGGCTAGGTTAGCAAGCATAGCAGAATGGCATAGAAGATGGAATGGGTCTCAAAAAAAAAGAAGTGGAAAGTTAAGTGGGAAGTGGGCTTGCAGATTAATTAATTACTTTCTTCGTTATATCGGTCTCAAGATTTTTTTAAACATTGTAAACAACAAAATGATTCATGCCCATTCTATTTACGGGATATTACACGATGCAATCGCACCAGGAATATTAGTGCATTTCCTAATATTGGATGACCTTCGATTATTGATTTGACTTGTACATAGGGTAGTGTACTAAGTATTTTTGCTTTGTCTTCTTTTATTACAAATTCAATTGGTGAACCGCACTCGGTGTTGAAGGTGTCCATGTATTTGTATTCGAAGTCATAAATGGATATGAATTCTTATTCTGGTGTAGAAGTTGAAATGAGCTTAAGACGAATTTTGGATTTTTTTTATAAAATGATTGACTCCCTTTTATCCATTTTGGGTTGTCGTTTATAACTTTATTGGCAATAAAATGGAATGTAAGATTACGACAACTTCCTTCTATTTTTTTATTTTTATTTTTGTATTTAAGTAATGGAATTTACACTTTAGACCTTATCTAATTCTATAGCCCTACTCAAATATTTCTTTATGCATTTACTATGCAACTATATAATTTTTAAAGTGTGTTCGCAAGCAGCAAAACAACAATTATGATGAGCAAAATGGTTAAAACTTTAGATTGACTGAAGAAGTCTATACAGTATTATTGACATTCGCGGTTGAATCCGTTACTTTTGACTAATGGTCCAACATTTTATCTTCTACTTTTAAATTGTCTACTCTATCAAACTTCGATATGAAGTTCAATAATCATTTTAGGTAGTGAATTCATTTTTTTTCATATTTTTAAATCGATTAATATATTTAATATTTTTTTTATATCCTATATTATTTCTTTGTCTTAAATTATTTTGTTGTGTGCTCTGTGAAGCGCTGTCGGTTCACTTGTCCTTGGTCTGGCTTGAAGCGCCAGACGGTACCGGTGCTGGTCTCATAGGCTATTGGGTTGCCGGTGTCGGTCTTCTTGCTGCACGTATATTCATAGTGCGGTGACTCCAGTGGTCCAGGGCAGTCTGGTGGGCATCTCCTCTCTGGTTTGGTGTGTATTTCTATCTTCGGTTTCTCTGGATGGAATACGAAGTTGTTTATTATTGGTATTTTTTTGGTATAAATTCTGTAGAGTTTGAGCTTTTCTTTAGTTTTCGTTGACGAGTTCAGCTTGCAACTTATTGCCCTTTTCCCAACTAATTGTAGTGTTGGGGGCCAATATCAGTTTTCTGAGTTCGGCTTTTTTATCTTTTAGCCGTTTATTTACTCCACTGCGCCTTCTGGGCATTGCTCGAAACCTCTTTTTTAGCTCTTGACACTTGTCACTGCCGCCATGTAGGGATATCTCTCAGTTTGCATATATAGAACACTTGATGTTCTTTTGGTTTCATGAATTCGAATGAATCCATCATTTATTATTTTCAATTCCTTAGCCTAAATACATAATACTTTTATATATAAATTTTGCCGAAGAACGGCGGGGGGTAAGTAGCATGCAATATATATGTATGTATATATGTGTATGCGAAGACATATACTGGTAAATGCTTACACTGCAGATCTCACGCTGAAGGCCAGTCATATAAGTGACTTATCGTATTACGGCACTTATGTATAGATATGTTATGTAAACACAGCGACAGAGTGTCATTATGTTTATGAGTGCAATATTCTAACCGTTTAGTTGAGAATATGACAACATTAGATATTGTATACACTACAATACGATGGGCACATGCTCATATTTTATACAGCATACTACAAGGGATAGCTTGATCTATTTCTTCAAGATTACCACTATACACTAGAACACAGAGCTGGAAAACGCATGCAGCACGTGGATGCACTAAGTAGAAACACACATACGCTCACGATCGATTCTAGTTCTTTTGAAGAAAACTCAATCATTGGTGAAAGAAGAGATGAAAAGACCAAGGACATACTTGCGCAATGAAATGCGCAATAGAATAATATATACAAAAAAAGATAAGGACCTACTTTTCTTTTATGTACCCAAAGAAATGGTACAACTATCACGATCAGTTAGCTCATATTGGAATAGACAAAATGGTAGACATTATATTAAAAAACTACTGGTTTCCTAACGTAAAAGACAAACGCAAGCAACACATTGAAAACTGCTTGCATTGTATATCATACTCGAAAATAGTGGAAATGGAGAAGGATTTCTTTATAATATTCCAAAAGGGTCAGTTCCTCTAAATGCCTAATCTCTGATCGAGGAACTTGCTTTACTTCAAAAGAGTTTTAGAGAGAAATGCATTGGTCTAATGATCGCCAAATTAAATGATCCAGACAAACGCTTATAATGGGATACTATCTTAGAGCGAGTTGAAAATGCACTAAACAACACACTTCAAAGATCGATTAGTCAGCACCCAAGAAAAGTTTTTTTTGGGGTGTCTCAAAGAGAGAAAGTAATAAATAAGTCGGTTCAGTCAGATTCCACAGAGCTTGTGGATCCTCATATTAATATACCCTTCTCCCTTAGTCCTAAGTAAATAATATAATAAGAGTTATGTACATCTCACTCATCTAGCTATAAGTTCCACAACAAGTTATTAGTGCACGGCACCCTTTTAACTTAGAATTTTGAACCGCACTAGCCATGGGCGATAGCGTTTGCTTCATGCAGACGACTTAAAACTTCTCTAATGCATCAGAGGGCCGCAGCGCCGATCTGTTTGGATTCGAAGTCGCTCGTTCCGACGTAAAGAGAAGAAACATAATGACTCTCGTATCAAATAATACAAAATACATGACTCTTAAACATAAGTAAATTCCCTTGCTGCTGCTGGCTCGAACAGTCAGTATTTCAGATTGACTGGGATCACCTGGACGAAAATTAGCAGAACATAGGACTGAGGCGGTCTTGATCTCGGAGCAAAACAGTGGAAGGTATAACCATCAATATAAGACGTCTATCTATAATCTAGGCATGTGGGTCGACACATGTGCGTGAATACTTAATGAATGTGCAGGAAAAGTCGGTGGCGCGCGAATTTAGGTTTTGTCCCGCAAAGAAAAATTAAACAATTCCAATTACTTCAGTAATTTTATTGAACAAAATATTTTTTGCGGTATTATAATAAAATGGAGCATCTCTTTCAATTGAATCTCAAGGCTAACTTATGTGCTTTTACTATTGTTCTACTTTAGCTAATTGCATTGGCAAAATATGCTGAAAAGAAGTAGTGGCGATGCTTAAACCGCTAAATCTAGATCAGGTGATTTAAGCATTCGCATATCTCTGCACAATTATATTGATTTCATTATTATCAGCATGTTTATGGGAAGTAGAATCGAATGTGTACCTCGCGTGCGTGCTTTGTCCCGGAAAATGTTGGCCACTCGGGGCTTAAAAACAGACCAGCAAGCTGCTGATGACGGTACCTATGTTAGTCTCTGGTTTCGTATGCTGAACATTTATGGGCGACAGCTATTTTTTACAGTAGAGGTATCCGTTCAACGCGCAGACTGAGCGCTTTGAGAGTCAGCAGCATCTTCCGGACAGGAAGGACCGTTC
>JAECWJ010000353.1:0-161736 GCA_018150375.1 Drosophila sturtevanti | reverse complement strand
CAGCGTTGCCTATACTTTGTAATGCACGCATATGAGCACTAATTCTGTCCACAAACAAACATAACTTTGTAGCAGAGGCAGCCTCTACTCTCTTGAGCCCTAAAATGTCCATAATATGTGCCTGAAAAACAAGACGTTGATTATTAAAACGATTGTGTAGCAGCTCTAGAGCGATTTTGTAATTCGCGTCACAAATTTCCAGTGAACGTATTGTATCCACTGCCGAATCCTTCAGGCATAGACCGCAGGTGCTGCATCTTCTCAATGTCCGCCATACTTGGATCCTTATCGATGATTGTCGAAAAAAGTGAAAAGAAATCTGCCCACTCAGTATATCCACCGCTGAACGTGGCAGCTTCAATGGGTCGGGACGAGACCGAACGATGGGCGCTAACTCCTCTGGGCGAAAAGTCAAACATGGTTGACCGCATATGCTGACTTTACGTAATTGAGACCGAAGCACACCGTTAATTGTCATTATACTTTCATCAAAAGATTCGCGCAGGGTGCCGCCGATTTCACTTGTGTCTAACTGCTCTAAACTGTCATAAGCCGCGTCGAACTCAGATTGAATTTTGTCAAGAAATTTTATTTGCAAATTAATTTCTTCCTCGTTGAGATCAAGCAATTTCGCGAGAGCAGTATCACTTTCTAATTTGTGAATACGCTCGTACAACGAATGAACTTTAAGCTTAAAAAAAAAGTCACCCTGTTTTCTTCGCTTAAGAAAGACAAGCCGCTAGCTGCCATGGCGAAGGAGAGAAAAGGGAACGAAAAAGAACAGTTTTAGTCAAGCAAACGGTAAGCGGGTGGCCGTTGACTTTAGAGCAATTTAGACACAGGCACAATTATTTGCAGCTTAATAAATTTGCACTAATGACATGGGCGGGGAAAAGTTAAATGATCTTTAGATTTTAACACAATTTTTTTTTAATTTTTTATTTTAATTTTTAGTTAATCACGTCGGGGTCACCAAAATGTTGAGACAACGAGCTTTTTCGTTGCCTTTAAAAATCTCTGATTAAATTAACAAAGACAAAGGTTCAATTTATAAACGTTATAAATTTTATTTGTGCACGGCACCCTTTTAACTTTAAATATATGAAACGCAGCAGCCACGGGCAGTTGCGATTGCTTCATGCAGAGAACTAGATAACTTTTTTAATGCATCAGAGGGTCACAGCGCCGATCTGCCTGCATTAGAAGTCGGTAGAGCTAAATCGCTCGTGCCGATGTAAAGAGAAAAATATAATGAAGAGCGCGAGAGCAAGTACCAGGTGCTGGTGTATGCCCACGGCTCTCTTATCAGACAATGCAAAATACATAATTCTTAAGCTAAAGTAAATTCATTGCTGCTGGCTCGAACACGTTTGTTATTTTGAGAGTCGGAACCAGTGACTCTTCTGAGCATCACTGGCAGATGGTCAGCTGTGAAAAAGCTCACGACCGTTTTTCTTTGTTTTGTTGAGGAAAAATAAATTAATCAAATCTCGATTTGATTAATTTACGCTACGGACACTTTTTTATTTTGGAGAAAACCCGCAGCACCGGGAAATGCGCGACCGGCTTATAACTTGGTAACTTGGCTCGCGGAGTGCGGCGTTGGTAGGGGAGCGACAGGGGGTGTTTGGAGTCGCTCAATGCGTTCTCCGAGAGTGGTGCCGCATCGGACATATACCATGTAAGCGTACTCATATTTGAGCTTGACTGTTGAGAGATCAGAGTGATATTCTTCACACGTATTTATTTACACGACTTTATTCTGGTCGAGGTGCATCCGTAGAGCAAGCATGGAAACTTCCTCCTCAATCGAGGCCATTGTGTTCACTTTGAACACGGTCAGATTATCACAGGCTACGATGAAATGACTTAACGCCATCTTGGATGCGTATAAACGCTTTTGGGACTCGGATTTAGTCAGGACCTGGGCAGTTGGAACCGAGATGGTGATTCGCGGAACCTCGGCGGATTTCTCGGAGCCCGGTAGGGTGGACGATGGCACTCGGCTGGACAGGGATGCTCGTATGCGCGGAGTTTGAGAGAGGCAAGGCGATGTCGGAGCGCTACTAGAACCGGACGGACAGCGTTTGATTGTATCAGTGATACGAGGGAATTTACTTGATGACGATGACGACGTGGACCTGCGCTGCACGGAGAGACGATCAGGCTTTGGGAGACTCTTGGCAGGGTCGGTGGGCATAGTCGGATCAGAAACCGGCTACCCAATGAAAAAATAAGAAATGCATGCGGAACCTGGAGTGGACTATATAGTACGTAGATAATAGTAACCAAAAAAATATGGACTGTAAATGTGGAACGTATAAAATGCTAGGAATGTGTATGGTTATAAATAATTATGTATGGAATATTGTGAAAATGTTTATATAAAAGTTATGCAATAATATAAGTTATATAATAAAATTATGTATATAAAAAATAATATCAATATAAGAACTTAGTGCAGGAAATGGATGCAATGTAGGAACGAAAGTAGCGTATGGATAGACGAAACGGACACAAATGAAGTAAGCAAGTCGTCCCTGCCGACTTGGAGTATACCCTGTACCAAAAAAGGATATTTCATTTAAACAGACTCCTTCGCAATCCTCATTAATTGAATAAAATTTTTCATAAAATTCTCTTAACAAGCCAAAACAGCAAATGCATGCTTTCTCGCTCACTCCTAACAGTGAACGAAACTAATGCGTCATTCGGTACAAAGCAACATGAGCATGCTATCTCGCTCACACATTTCAGTTGCTGCTGCCCATAGAATTTCAGTACAAAACATATATACGTATATCTCCGATATTTATTGACCGATTTCGGTCAAATTTGTTCAGATGGTACATATTGGCTATATAATTAGGTCTACAAAAAATATTGTAGCTTTAATAGAACTCTAGTTATAGTTTTTTCTAATTTGCGGGGGCGGAAGTGGGCGTGGCAAAAATTTAAAACAAACTTGATCTGCGTATGGACTAGGAGGATGTTGACACCAAGTTTGGTTACTCTAGCTCTTATAGTCTCTGAGATCTAGGTGTTAATACAGACGGACGGACAGACGGACGGACAGACGGACAGACGGACATGGTCATATCGACTCGGCTGTTGATGCTGATCAAGAATATATATACTTTATGGGGTCGGAAAATTTTCCTTCTCCCTGTTACATACATTTTAGCGACTTAAATATACCCTTTATACAGGGTATAAAAATGTTGAACGGACGAGCGAGAGTGGTATCAACAGATTTGGATCTTGAGCGGTATTCGATTAATTGTTTTTTTTTTTATGCCGGAATACTACCGAGACCTGGCATCGGGCCGAAAGTATCCTTGCTCGGAATTGCGCGGAATTTTTATAGTAGAAAAAACTCGGAATTCCGGGCGCAGGATTGGGGTCGATTGTTCTCGGGACTCGACAACTTAACCACTTCGCTTCGGACGAAAAAAATGAAAATTTTTTAGAAAAAAACATTTTTTATCAAATTTATTAATTTTAATCCTAGCTCCAATTTTAATTTAAATTAAATTAAGTTAAATTAAAATTCGAATAAAAAATCAAAATCAATAAATTCGATGATTGTAGAATAATCGGACGTAGATACGGAAATTTTCACTTTATCAATTTTAATTTTAATCCTGATTTTAATTTCAAATTTAATTTTAATTTAAATTTAAATGAAAATCAAAATTAAAATCCACTTTAAAAAAAACAAAATTAATAAATTCGTTTGTTATTTTGAGAGTCGGAACCAGTGACTCATCTGAGCATCACTGGCGAATGGTCAGCTGTGAAAAAGCTCACGACCGTTTTTCTTTGTTTTGTTTGAGGAAAAAATGAATTAATCAAATCTCGATTTGATTAATTTACGCTACGGACACTTTTTATTTTGGAGAAAACCCGCAATACCGGGAAATGCGCGACCGGCTTATATACACAATGCCCGTATGGATGAGTTGCAAGTGCATATGCATATTATATGCGTATGTATGTAAGTATGTGGCTGTATATAAGTGAACTAGTGAAAACTTTAGAAAAACACAAAGAAAAATCGCGCGATTTTCTTTTTCAATCAAAATGCCGGAAGTGGAATTGGAATTGGAAAAAATCGGATTTTAAACACTTGGATGGTTTTTTTTGTTTTTCAGCGGATGTATGTATGTGTGTATATGTGTTGGATATTTATATGTATATGTATATATGTACATATGTACATACATATATGTACTGAGATAAAGATATGTATTTCAGGAAGGAAGAAAGTGAACAGGACATTAAAACCAAGGACAATTCAGAGTGAAAAGTTGCTATGGAAAAAGCGGGAACTTTTCACTGCAGGTCTGTATGTATGTATTTGGAAATTTTAATTGAATTGGAATAAGAAATTTGTCTACTTATCGGAATCTCCACCAGGGCAAATGCTGGGGCGAACGGAACGAATATATCCGGCTCGAAGGACCAATGTTTATGTAGGAGGGCGGAGCTCTGATCCAGCTAGACAGTTTATGCTATTCCAAATCGGGGCCAGTCTCTGTGGTGCTGTGGGCCTTGGGCAGATGAAAAAAAAAAAACAAAAAGTGCGTCTAACGGTTAGACACGATAGAAGTGAAACCTTCCGTAAAACAAACAGAGAGAATGAGACGAAAGCAGCATTAGGAGCGGGATAATTATAGGTTCATTATAATATTGCTATAAAGGTCATATTTTATTTTCTTCATTTTGTTATTATTCATCCTCAAGGTGTTCAATTTCAACAAATGATACGAGTGGCTTATGATAGCTAAAATATGATACAAATGCTTTGGTTTCGATGTTGTCAACATATCTTTGAAATACCGCGTCAATTGTTGTTTTTGATCGTGTTGTTGATTCAGTGCGATTGTTACACATTTTTAAACTGAATGTTGTATTGAGAAAGTCAATTAAAGGAACCGCTGTGTCCAATGCAAAATTTACGTTAAAATCGCCACTTAAAATCATTGGAACTTTATCGTAATCTTTTCTAAGTATCCGCGATACTTCTGGTGTATACTTTATTAAATTTTCATGAATGAATTCCGTGATGCTATTTATTGATTGATTCGGTGAAATATAAATTGCCACAATTAAAACTGTTTTTCCATTGCTCAATCTGGTTTCGCATGCACATATTTCTCCCACTTTAGAGAGCTGAACAGACAGTGATTCTAGTTGCTTTGCATTCATATCTATCTGTGGAGTTACAATACGAGCACCGTCATTTTGATTGTGGTATATTGCAACACCGCCTGCTCTCGTTTGTGGTCTTTTAAATTGAACTACAATATCAAAATTGGGAATGTCAAAAATGGTTTCATTATCCAACCAAGTCTCGGAAAGAATTAGAAAATTTGACGATGTTGCTACTTTGTCTAACTGCAGATCGTGTACATAAGCGCGCAAACTTTGGCAATTAAATGTAAATAATGACAACCCTTCCCTAGCTGTTATAAAATCACTTAATAACGTTCCAATTGTTTCAAGTCGATTGAGATGTAGCCTTTGGAAATTCAGCTTGCAACTCAATTGTAGATACTGTTCCTCTTCGGCCATGATAAAATTTTCTATCATTCTTTTTGAAAAAAAAAATATATATATATGTATACAAAAGCGTACTTATGTATACATGTATATGCATGCACACTTGCGCCGAAAATGTACATACATACATATACATATGTGTGTACGCATGCGTTTAAATTAAATTCTGCCGGCGTCGACAAGCAAAGACCAGCCGACGGTGCCCGAACTATCCAATATCGTCGCCGAAACACTTCGGCTACCGAAAAGAATTGAGCAAACACAAATAAGGAACGCTATATAACTCTGTTCTATCTCATTCTCTCGCAGGCTATAAGATCTATATGTATGTCTCTTTTTAGTGTCGCTTTTTCGTTTCATCGAGTCTCAAATCACTCCCAACGATTCTAAAGAAGTTTTCACTTCAACAAGAGCGCAGGCTTCGTTTCTTCTAGTTTATGTAGATGTTCACTTTTATTCACATATGTATATGTGGCGCGAAATTAAATTTTATATCAAAGACTCGAATGTATGTATGTATATAATGAAAACGAAATGATACAAGGGAAGACGAAACTTCGACTGACTATATTGGCGGCTTCCATCGAAGTCGCTCGTCACTCGCCAGTGTGCCCGTCCGGCACCTGGCCATAAATCCTCCCCGCCGCTACTCCTGGTCACCGTTGGCGTGAACAATATATATGAAGTATATACTAAACATAGTGCTGAGCACAGTGAGCTCTCGATATATGCATACCACATTTCCCTCCTTTTAAAAAATAACGCAATTATATGAACTTATTTTTGACTTAGTTATTAATTCGTTTTTATACCCTGTACCCGTAGGGTTCAAGGGTATATTAAAGTCGCTAAAATGTATGTAACAGGGAGAAGGAAAATTTTCCGACCCCATAAAGTATATATATTCTTGATCAGCATCGAAAGCCGAGTCGATATGACCATATCCGTCTGTCCGTCTGTCTGTTTCTTCGCGCTTTTTCGAACTTAAATTTTGAGCTACGTTAATAAAAGTCATATCATTCTGTCCGTTGATGAAGCAAGCAAATCAAGTGTAAAGATTGGTAGGATCGGACAACTATAAGTTATACAAAAATAGGAAAGATCAGAGGTACCTCGGTCAAAATGTGAGTTGTTCAAAACAGTTCTTGTGAGAAAAACTTTTTTGTTTTTTAAGATATCTCAACCAAATTTGGTGAACAGATGAGAATTATACTTTTACATCATACCAGTAGATCAGATCGGATAATAAATACCGACATAAATCAATAAAATCAATGAATGAAACCCCCATCAGCATCAGTATGTATGCATATGCAGTAGGGGTGTCCTTATTTTCGAAATTTCGAAATTCACCAAGTGCCGGGCATTTTTTTTTTCCTTTTAGTCTAAAAAAAAATCTCAAAAAAATTTGGGGCCGATCGGATAATGTTTAATGGGCGCGGAACTCATCTAAAGTTTTCAGTTTGATGCTCCCATATAAACATACATATCACCATACAAATATCATAAGAGTGAGCGAGATGGCATGTGTTTCTTGCCATTTACAATTAGTGCTGCAATTGATTAGGACAATGCAATAGAGTGTTTTACAATTTTTTTGGTCATTTCAAACCAATAATCTTATCATAAATTACAGATGGATAAAACTGGTGCTCTGGAAGTACATTTTGACGGAAAGTTCATGACAGATTTAGTCGGTTCTAGCAAGGTTGAACGCATCGCAGTTCTAGTTAGCTACAATGGTACTTAAAAGTACCTAGGTGCATCAAAAGCAGAATCTTCAACTAGCAAAAATATTGCTGAGGCAGTTTTAGACAGGCTAGTTAAATAGAATGTAGTTAATAAAGTCAATGGCTTGTCCTATGACACCACGGCTGCAAATACGGGCACTTACTCAGGAGCAGCAGTTCTATTGGAAAAAAAGTTTGGACGCAGTCTAATAAACCTACCGTGCCGCCACCATATGTACGAAATCATATTGCGAAGCGTATTTGAACTAAAGCTATGCTCGAAAACTGCAGCAGAAGTTTCGATATTTCAAAGATTTTTAAAATCATGGCCAAATTTGACGAGGGAGAAATTTGAAAGTGGCGTTGCAGATGAAACAATTCATGTCCAAATTTTGAAGCCATGACTTCACGAAATTTTGCCTTGGTGAACTACAGAAATATCAGAGCCGAGAAGATCATAAAGAATTGCTTTAGCTAGCTTTAATCTTTCTTGGTGTAGAACAGTACACTTTTCGTACACCTGGAGCAACTAGCCATGCACGCTGGATGTCAAAAGCCATATATTCCTTAAAGATATTTTTATTTAGACACCAATTTCGGCTAACAAAAAGGGAAGAAAATGATTTGCGTGATGTTTGCATTTTCTTAGTCAAAATGTATATTAAAGCATGGTTTAAGTGTACAAAGGCAATTGAAGCTCCTTTACATGATCTGAACCATATAAAAAGTTGTTTAAAATATGCAAACACTGAAGCGGGAATCTCAGCTATACTATTGAAAAAAATGAGCAATCATTTATGGTACCTTGCCGAAGATTTAATAGCTCTGGCGTTTTTTGATTCAAATGTCTCCTCCGATGAAAAAAAAAGAATGGTTAGCAACCTTCAGTCAAAGGAACCAAATGTTCAACTAAAAAATAATAGACAATTTTCTAATTTGGTAGACTTTCAAAAATACTTCTTGTCTGACTTTGTATTTCTTGAACATTTCTTGAACTGAATTCATTGAATTGGAACCAAACATTAGAATTTGAGAAAGGTTTGACATACTGCCGGGAACTTCTTGTCGTAAATGATAAGGCCGAAAGAGGAGTAAAATTTATGCAGGAGTACAACAGAGTCCTCTCAAACAACGAGGAAGAAAAGCAATTATTGGTTCAAGTTGTTGAAGCTTATAAAAAAAATTCCCCACTGTAAATAAAAGTGATCTAGTCACTCATAATAATAAAAATTTAAGTTAAGACCATTTATTAAGTAACATTTGTTCCTATTCTTTTTTTCTTTTAGTAAAATAACATCAATAGGGTTAACAAGGTACTAACATTTCATTTCATAGCATGCCATCTCGCTCACTCTTATGATATTTGTATGGTGCTATGTATGCTTATATGGGGGCACCAAACTGAAAACTTTAGATGAGTTCCGCGCCCATTAAACATTATCCGATCGGCCCCAAATTTTTTTGAGATTTTTTTTAGACTAAAAGGAAAAAAAAATGCCCGGCACTTAAAAAAATAATTAATATTTTTTTCCCCCATACAACGAAGAACACCCCTAATATGCAGCCAATTAAATACAGTTTATATTTTCTTTTATATATGCGTACACAAACAACATACATGGAAACATACAACATACATACATACATACATATGTATATGCGAACACGTGCTTGAAAAAACTACAAGCTGAGTGCGAAACAGAAAGAGACATAAAACTATTTGTATTGTGTTGTTTTCTAGAATTCGTCAGAAAATTTAGAGAGCGAGAAGCTGGCCGCTTGCAATGTACATACATATGTATATCGAAAAAGCGAGGCCGTGAAGTTTAAGTTTGGTAGCGCAATAGGTAGAAATCGATTCTAGAAATGACGTGCGCGGAGGTTTAACAAGGGTATACAAACTTCGGCACGGCCGAAATTAGCTTCTTTGATATTTTTTTTTAAATGTACATATATACTTTTGAGGCGTCGTATTTTTGTTATGTTTTTTTTAAATAATTTTTTTAATATTTAGATTATATTTAGGATAAAATATCAAAGAAGCTAACTTCGGCCGTGCCGAAGTTTGTATACCCTCATCTATGTGCCAAATTTGGTTGAGATATCTTAAAAAACAAAAAAGTTTTTCTCACAAGAACTGTTTTGAACAACTCACATTTTGACCGAGGTACCTCTGATCTTTCCTATTTTTCTATAACTTATAGTTGTCCGATCCGACCAATCTTTGAACTTAATTTGCTTGCAACATCAACGGACAGAATGATATGACTTTTATTCACGTAGCTCAAAATTTAAGATCGATTAAGTATGTAGAAACAGACAGACAGACAGACGGACAGACGGACAGACGGACATGGTCATATCGACTCGGCTTTCGATGCTGATCAAGAATATATATACTTTATGGGGTCGGAAACGAATTTTTCTATGCGTTACAAACATCTGACCAATTTTATTATACCCTCTGCAAGGGTATAAAAAAATACATGGATAGATTTATAATTAAATAAAGAGTTATATAAAAAAAGAAGCATTAAAAAAAGTGCATTCAATCAAATGTAATCGCCAACTGAAAATAAAAATTAAGTTCTCTCGGGGGGTGTACGCAGAGATATGAGAGCAAGTGTATGTCCATATATTTCGATAAAGATAAAAATAGTAAAATTTTATTTACATATTTATTTATTGTAGAGCTAACATTATAATTATAAATTACACGCTAGCTAGTTTAAGAGAAGCAACGCTGGCCTTCTGCTCTGATAATGTGTGTATTGTTACAATATTTACATATTTACAATGCTTATAGTCTATTATTTACAGGGTTTATATGGTGTGGTATAAATATGTAGCCTTAAGGTAATTTAATATACATAGCAGAAATATTGGAGGGAGTTGGGTTGTTGAGGAACTGTTTTGGGTTACTGTTGCAAAAGAAATTAAATCGGTGTGTGTTATGGGAGCGGCATAGGTTAAGTATATGATCTAATGTAATTTGGATGTTGCAGGAGGTGCAAATGTTGGTGCTCTTGTCAATGTAGTGCATGTGTGTGATATTTGTGTGTCCAGTCTCGATCTAACTTCTGAGAAGAACAGACGTGCCTACGCATCTACAGTGCTAATTGTAAACACAAATCAAATTAACTCAACATAGCAAAAACAAAGCAACAAGTGAAAGTTCAATACTCCCAATGCACCGCTAACTACGAGCAGTTGCCTCCCACGCACTTTCTTCTCCAGTGCAGCAAGAACTCCAAACGCACTTCGAGTAGCAAAAACAACAACAACCATGGGCCCGACAAGACAATAATGAACAACCAAAAACAACTATTCACCGTTGACAACAGCAAACTGCTAAACAATGTTTCCATCGGTCCAAAATATCTAATAATGACCCGCAAACACAGCAGTGACACTTTAGCAAACGTCTCACCCTTCCTAATCAAAAAAGTTATTGACAATTTATGCAATGGAGAAGTTAATGAGTGTAAAACCTTAAGAAATGGAACGATACTAATCCACACAAAAACGATGTCACAGGCCAGAAATTTAGTTACTCTATCTTCACTTAACAACCAAATTGAAGTAGAAGTTACCGAACATAAATCATTAAACAATTCCAAGGGAGTAATATACTCGAACAACCTTAGAGGAATTGACGAAGAAGACATTACAGCTGAACTACGTCCACAGAATGTCACCGAGTGCAAAAAAATTATGAAAAAAGACAACAACAACCTAGTTGAAACTGGTCTTATCATTTTAACTTTTTCTACGCCTAACATGCCCAACGAAATAAACATTGGATATCAGAAAACAAAAATTCGCCCATACATTCCCCCTCCAATGCGCTGTCGTAACTGTGGCAGACTTGGCCACCACACCAACGCTTGCAAAAGCAAACAACTCTGCCTCAACTGCAGTCCCCCATACACCGACCACATTGACCCGGAAGAACCCACAGCATGCAAAAACATCAACTGTTGCATTAACTGTAAGGAAGACGGAATAGCAAACTACCATCATTCAATATATGATCGTAAATGCCCTACATTCACTAAAGAAAAAGAAATTCAAGCCATCCGTATATTGGAAAAAATTGACACAAAGTCTGCCCGCCAAATATATGATGAACGACACCGCTCAGGTACCACCTCTTTCGCTAAAACCACTTCCCAAACAAGCACAACTAAACAAACCAGCGAACCCGTCAACACCCAAAGAAACATTACTACCTACGAAGACATGGACACAAGCACACCACCCGCTAACTCACCGAAACAACCTCCACAAACATCCAACACATCTTACGGGAACATTTCGATTGAAGAAAAGAGAATTAAGGTACTCCCTAAGAATAATAATACCTTAAAAACCTCATTTAAGCCAGCTCCAAAAAAACTCAAAACAGCAGATTTAACCTAGACCAAAACTCAACTCCATATATAAGTAAAACTAAACACATACACTGTGATTAAAATAATACAATGGAACATAAAAGGGTACACCAACAACTATAACGAACTACTAATCCTAATCAAAAAATACTCACCACACATTATAGGCCTTCAAGAAACCCACTATAGTAACCCACATATACCCATCCCAATCCCAGTAAATTACCAGTTATATACCAACTCAGCCTCTAATCGATTTGGTGGAGTAGCAATACTAATACACAAGTCCATCCAACACAACCAAATTAACCAAGCAAGTCATTTCGAAACTGTTGGACTAGAAATTATCTCAAAAACAAAAATCAAACTTTTTTCAACCTACATACCTCCCAATAAAGCTTTTTCACTTAATACTTTAAAGGACAATTTTGAGATACAAAACAGCAACTTAATTATCCTAGGTGATTTCAATAGTTGGCACCACAGCTGGGGATCACCCCAAGACAACAGAAGAGGCAGAATATTAGCAAAATTCGTACAAAACACTAATCTTACTGTACTGAATGACGGATCCCCAACCCATTTCTCTACCCACAACACATTTACCCACATCGACCTCTCCCTATGCTCCTCCCAACTCACCCCTTTCGCCCATTGGAAAGTAGTTGACGACCTGCATGGCAGCGATCACTTTCCAATCCTTATCTCTCTCTTCCCACAGTCACAAACAACCAACTTCTCTCGCCCTCTCTTTAAAATAAATAACGCCAATTGGCCCCTATACACAAAACTTAACAAAGACATAAATGAAAAAATTACAAAAAGCACTAATATCAACAAAGAAGCGTCAAGCATTAAGAAGGTAATCCTTCAAGCCGCACACTTCAGTATCCCACAAACATGCCCCCAAAATTGTTCCAAAAACACCCCCTGGTGGAACAAGAAGTTGACCATGCTTCGTACAAACAAATTTAAAACATGGCAGACTTTAAGCACACCAATAACACCGAAAACCTCCTCAATTATAAACGTGCGAATGCAATCTTTCGAAGAGAGCTAAAAGCATCAAAAAGCCAAGCTGCAACAAAATTTACATCAACAATTGAGCCAAACACACCGTCAATTAAAATATGGTCAAACATCCGACGTTTTTGCGGACTTTCCCCACTTAAGACTATACATTGCATTACAGACACAACAAATAATTTAGTCACAACGGATGCTTCCTCCATAGCCAATATTTTCGGTCAACACTGGTCAAACCAATCACAAGACGTAAACTTTAGCCAAGAATTCATTACCAACAAACATTTAAGCAAAACATTAAATTACATACCAACGCCATCAGCACAAACAATAGAATCAGAAATCACACATATAGAACTATTATCCGCACTTCACTCTCTTAAAGGTACAACCCCCGGCCTAAACAGAATATCATATCCTATGATCAAAAACACTTCACTCTCAGTTAAAACTAGAATCACAGACTTCTTCAATGACATTTTTAATAAATTTATCATCCCACATTCCTACAAAACAAGCCTAGTCATACCAATAATTAAACCCAACTCCGATAAAACAGTAGTAAATAGCTATAGGCCAATCTCACTAAATTGCTGCCTATCAAAAACACTGGAAAAAATAATAGCCAAGCGACTTTGGTGGTTCGTCACCGAAAACAAACTGCTCCACACCAACCAATCTGGCTTCAAACACGGCAAATCGGTTTCAGACGGTCTGCTGCTTGCATATCATCTGATAACCAAGTCGTTAAGGTCAAAAAAGGCACACATCTATCATAGCCCTTGATTTCTTAAAGGCTTTCGACAGAGTAGGTGTGCACAGCATAATTGATCAACTAATTAGCTGGAAAATCAGCCCAAAAATTATAAATTTTATTAAAAACTTCATGTCCAATAGAAGATTTAAAATCAAAGTCAAAAGCACAACCAGTCATGAATATCCACTTTGGAACGGCATACCACAGGGATCATCAATATCGGTTATTCTATTTCTAATTGCCTATAACAGACTCACACCATTATTAGCATGCAAAAAGAAATAAGCTTCAGTGCATATGCGGACGACTTTTCCTCATTATCCCCCCTCAATAGACACAAAAACCACACATACAACCTAGACACCTTATTCTCCAACATCCAGGAATGGTGCCTATACTCAGGAGCAATATTATCTTTGCAAAAATGCCAACACCTCCACATCTGTTGCAAACAGAACTGCACTTGCAATATTTCGTGTAACAATTTTCCTATCCCTACAGTGGCGAACTTAAAAATCTTAGGACTAACTATAAACAACAAATACAGGTGGGACTCACACATAAAACAACTACAAGCAGTCCTAAACACAAAACTCAACATAATAAAGTGCTTAGCAAGTGCTAAATTTAATTGCAACACACATTACTTATCAACATAACAAAATCAATACTAATATCAATGAAGTAAGCAAGTCGTCCCTGCCGACTTGGAGTATACCCAATAAGAGATATTTCATAAACTCAAACTCCTTCCAAATCCCCATTAATTGAATATAAATTATTCATAAAATTCTCCCAGCAAGCCGAATCACCAAATGCATGCTTTCTCGCTTACTTCCTAACAGTGAACGAAACTAATGCGTCATTCGGTGCAAAGCAACATGCGCATGCTATCTCGCTCACACATTTCAGCTGCTGCTGCCCATAGCATTTCAGTACAAAACATATATATGTATATCTCCGATATTTATTGTCCGATTTCGGTCAAATTCGGTCAGATGGTACATATTGGCTATATAATTGAATTTACTAAAAATAAATACTGTAGCTTTAATAGAACTCTAGTTATAGTTTTTTCTAATTTGCGGGGGCGGAAGTGGGCGTGGCAAAAATTTAAAACAAACTTGATCTGCGTAGACACTAGACGGATGTTGACACCAAATTTGGTTGCTCTAGCTCTTATAGTCTCTGAGATCTCGATTTTCATACGGACGGACGGACAGACGGACAGACAGACAGACGGACATGGCTATATCGACTCGGCTGTTGATGCTGATCAAGAATATATATACTTTATGGGGTCGGAAAATTTTCCTTCTGCCTGTTACATACATTTTAGCGACTTTAATATACCTTGTACCCTATGGGTACAGGGTATAAAAATAGACTATGCAAAATATTTCGCTTTTATTACGGCTATGCTCCGAAATCAACTCTAAATAAACTCAGATCCTTGTTTAACGCTGCCATACGTACATCACTTGGAGCACTGCACTCAACCCCAATCCCCAACTTACTCTTTGAAGCCAATATACCAACCATTGAACAAAAAAGAGACCTTATTACAACTAAAGCATTTAAAACACTACTTCACAGCTCAAACTCACCTCTTTTCAAACATGTCAAACAAAAAAGTAATCAAAAAGGTAACAAATCAACATCCACACTGGAAAAAATTATAGCCTCTTGCAAGGCACACAACATTCCTCCTCAATGGGTTTTCCCTTCCTCCCTTATTAACACCACACTGCAAAACTTCCCTAAAACAACCACATCGCCAAATATATACAGACAACAGTTCCTAGAAATAAAAACCACATATAATAATCACAAATTTATGTACACAGACAGATCGTTGCAAAACGACACCGCTACATTTGCCATAACCACGGAGAAAAAGTACTAAAAAAAGGCATACTCCCCACTTCTCATCGATTCTCTCAGCCGAAATCATAGCCATACTAGAGGCAATAAAACTAGCTGAAAAAATAACAGAAAACTTCATAATTTGCTCCGACTCTCTTTCATCCCTTAAGTCCATCCGCAACATCAATAACAACAACCTATATTCCACAAATATCAGAACCCTTCTCACTAAAACTGCACCTAAAATAAAACTCCTCTGGATCCCTAGTCACTGTGGTATTGTAGGAAATGAACTAGCTGATGCAACAGCAAAATTCACAATCAACATACCCCTACATTACACTCCCAACTTTAACCCCACAGACATCAACAAACACCTCACAAACAAAATAACTCAGCAACTCAATCAGAATATAGAACTCTGCAATACATGGTATCAAGAAATGAATATCAACCTAATCCATACAGCCCATTACCTAAAAAACACCACTCAAACCAATATCATACGCAGTGACCAAATCAAAATACTAAGACTAAGACTAGGACACACAAGACTAACACATTCGCACTTCATTTGCACAGACAATATCACACCAAACTGCCCAAACTGCCACACAACAACAGACCTCAACATTAAACATATCTTAAAAAATTGCCCAGCAACATCACATTTTAAAAACCAAATATTTCAAAATACTTGCCCCATATCGGCTCTCTCTACACCATCCCCAGACCACATTGCCAAAATCATCAAATTCCTCAAAATCACTAACACATACCATCTCCTATAATTTAAATTAAATATCAAAGAAGCTAACTTCGGCCGTGCCGAAGTTTGTATACCCTTGCAGATTAATTGATTACTTTCTCCGTCATATCGGATTCAAGATATTTTAAAAATTAGAAATATAAAATTTAAAAAAATTTAAACCAAAAAAAGAAACAGTAAAGAAAAAATTCGAGTTTGCCAACGGCCGGATTTGAACCTCCGCTCACGACATTTCTAGAATCGATCTCTACCTATTGCGCTACCAAACTTATAATTCACTGTCTCGCTATTTCGGTATACATTGCAAGCGTCCAGCTTCTCGCTCTCTAAAGTTTCTGACGAATTCTAGAAAACAACAACACAATACAAATAGTTTTCTGTCTCTTTCTGTTTCGCACTCAGCTTGTAGTTTTTTCAAGCACGTGTTCGCATATATGTATGTATGTATGTTTGTATGTTTCCATGTATGTTGTTTGTGTACGAATATATAAAAGCAAATATAAACGTATTTAATTGGCTGCATATGCAAACATACTGATGCTGATGGGGGTTGATTCATTGATTTTATTGATTTATGTCGGTGTTTATTATCCGATCTGAATCAAACTTGCTGGTAAGGTGTAGTGTGCCAAATTTGGTTGAGATATCTCAAAAAACAAAGAACTCACAAGAACTGTTTTGAACAACACAAATTTTAACCGAGGTACCTCTGATCTTTCCTATTTTTCTATAACTTATAGTTGTCCGATCATACCAACTCTCGAACTTAATTTAGATAAATCATCAATGAAGAGAATGATATGACTTTTATTCACGTAGCTCAAAATTTAAGTTCGATTCCTTGCGAAGAAACAGACAGACGGACAGACGGACATGGTCATATCGACTCGGCTTTCGATGCTGATCAAGAATATATATACTTTATGGGGTCGGAAACGATTATTTCTATGCGTTACAAACATCTGACCAATTTTATTATACCCTCTGCAAGGGTATAAAAACTACTTGTAAATATGTAAATACCTTATTATATATATAAATATGTTAATATAAGACTAGAAGTACAATAACTTTAAACACCAGCCGAAGGCCTTAGCAGCCAGTGCTCTAACTATAAGTTAGTTATAATTTCAATTATTTCTAACTCTATTATAAATAAATAAATAAATTTGTGTGTCCAAGTCTAAGTCGGGTTATCTTCGTTTGATCTGCTCTAGATAGGTGTTTATTGTCGTTTTTAAATATGTTGTATGAGTTAAATTTGTTGCTGTTTATTGTTTGGTACTAGTTAGATGTTTTGTTAAGGTTGGATTGAATTTTTATTAAGTGAGTGGTTTTTATAAATTTTTTTATGTTCAGTGTATTTATATTTTCGCGTACCGTTAATGGTTGCTTTGCAGTGTTTATAGCTTTATGAACCAAGGCGGAAGAGCTTCTGAAAGTCTATTTTTTGGACGAAATGGTATGCTGTGTGCTTGGCAGAAATTAATTATCTGGTCAATTGCCGATTTGTATTGGGGTTTTCTAGTGCAATGTGCGTCTTGTAGCGAGTTTTTTTGGTTTCGGGCAAAAAGTATGCTGCACATTATGACGATGGAAACTCGTCACTACTAATTAAGAGTACGAATTTCTTTTGGGTGAGAAATAGAGCGGAGGTCATCTTTGGAGAGGAAACCGAAAGGCGAACTCATAAGGAAATAGGGAAAGCCTGGGGTATAAATAGAGGCCATCTACGCGCCAATTGTTCTAATTCGATTTAAATTGCCTAGTAACAAGGCCTTAAGAAAATTTTAGAGCGGGAAAAAAGTAAAAGGAGGAAAAAAAAAGTAATAATTAAATTTTGTATGTGCATATTACTAGTGAAAAATTAATAAGTTATAAAGTGAAAGTCAAGTTACACACTTGTTAAATTCTTGTATATCCATAGAGCGGGTAAGCAAAATTTAGAGAAAAAAATTGGCATATTATCACATAGACGGGTGTTACAGGCTAGACTTTGCTGGGCAGAGAAAGAAAAAACCAAACAAACAGCAACCGTGACGTCACCACCATCAGCTGATCATTGCAGACGAGCGCTATTTTTTTTGGGGACTGCAATTGCACTGGATCGGCTGAGAGAGAGAGAGGAAAGCTAGCCTCTCAGTTCTAGGCAAACAGCGACGGCTGACGCTGCCCTTTAAGCGCGGAGCGGGCGAACGGCGCGAAAAAGTGGTGCATCTGGGCAGTGAAGTGAAAGCGAGAAAAGTAGAGAAAACAAGAAAATTTGATAAGTTGTAATTTGGAGGGAAAAAAAAGGGAAAAAAAGGGTTAAGAAAAAAAGAAAAAGAAAAAAAACCCGCGTAAATTTTGAGTTTCGCTTTTCCTTCTTCATCTACCTTTCTCTCCCCGCTATAGCTTGAGAGAAAGGAAGATAGAGTAAAATATTAATGGAAAAAATTTAAAATAAGATCATTTTCAATTCGGAAACACTGATAATTGAACTTGTCCCAGATGCCGGTTCTTTCTTTTTGTTTAATGTGTTTATTTTTTTAGTGAGTGAAGAGGAAGAAAATTTTTAGTTTCTTTTACAGCTGGCGGCATCGGAAGCGCTTCATCGATGGACGACCAGCAGACACACTGAAGGTGAAATTTTTCTATTTTTTTATTTTTTTGTATCTCATTGTCATTTTAATCGTGGGTGAGATAGCGTTGATCGCGTAAATAAATTAATTTGCCCCAGTGTTTCGGTAATTAGTTGCAAAGGCACTGTGACTCCAAATTAATTATGAAAGAGTATCTCCAGACCCAGTAGAAAATTTAAAAACAAAATAAAGTTATATTTCCTTGTCCCTTCTTCCCTCACATAGTCCAAAAAAAAAAAAAAAGTATAATAAACAAAAGAGAATCTGCAAGGGAAGAGTAATGCCCTTGACATTGAAAAAATTAGGTAAACAAGACTTGAGCATAAGAAGAAGTAAAAGCAAACGGTAGTAATCGAAAGCATATGGGCTAAATTTTTTTTTCTTGATCTTTTTTCTGCATTATTTGCACCGTAGCAAGAAGGGGATAGATGCATAGGAAATAATAATTTTATGTTAATTTATGTTGGGGTATTGAGGGATTAATTAGAGTTTATATAAACATCATTATTTTTAATTTTATATGTAAAATGATCGCAATTATAGATTTTGTTTTGTCTTAGATTTTAAATAAATATATTATAATGTGCTAGTATAACCAAGTTCGTTTGATCTCCCACAGCATGTTGAAGTAGTGTTTCCCTAAAGTTAAAAGGGGCTTGTGAAAATGAATGCGGTATCACAAGACCAAGGTAGGGTGGGCGTGAACTCCTCCGAACATCTGAGGAGACACACTCCTGTGAATTTTCTTTTTTGTTTGAGCGGATGTACCATTCGGGTGTAAAGTTTTGTTCTCTACCCTAAATTAATTACTGGCTTCTTAGCACGCGAGTATTATAATAATAACCCTGTAGGCCTTATGGTATGGCAAAATAATAACACCACCCCCCCGTGGCCGACGAGCCAGTAGCCGGACTATTTCAGCGTCCTGCCCATACCCATAAGCAACAACATCTCGCCTACTCCATACGTTGCACGTTACACTAGGTGGCCTATATGTTTTGATTATCTTGAATATTGGGGAATTCGAAGCCGAGATTAATTACTTGAAGAGGTTGGCTATGAGGAGTACCCGTCTGTCTTCTATTGGAGACATTCGGGCCTCGTAAAGGATATTATTAGTTGGCGTAGTTCTAAATGCTCCTAGGGCAAATCTGAAAGCTATGTTTAAAGCAGCTTTAACTGGACGAAGGGTACTGTTTGGGCAATATCCTTAAATGGGAAGACCGTAGTCTGCTTTAGACGTTATTATTGGCTTTGTAGTATTAATAAGAAAAGCAGCGTCGCAGTTAAATTTTGAACTTCCGAGGCATTTAATTATGTTTGTTTTATTTTTTAAAGATATTGCAAGTTGTTCTGTATGTGTATGCCATCTGTATTTGTTGTTGATGTGTAGTCCAAGTATTTTTAGTGTATTAACATTTTGCAATAGGAAGTTGCCTGACCTCACAGAGGATCTGCAGTTATGTTTTCTACAGATGTGCAGGTGTTTACATTTAGATGTTGAAAGTTGAGCTCCTGAAATGTCGCACCAGTTCAAAATCGTGTTAAAGATGGGTTGAAGGTCGATAATAAGTATTTTTAGTATTTATCTTGTTCTTAATTTTAATTGTTATGTTAAAATCGTCTGCGTAGGCGCTTAGGCTGATGTTAGGGTGTTGGACTATTATTGTGGTTAGTTTATTATAAGCTATTACAAAAGTACCACAGAGAGTGGGGACCCCTGTGGAATGCCATTGTAGATAGGCTTGAAGGAGGAGTAGGATGAGTTTACCCGGACAACGATTTTCCTATTAGACATAAAGTTTTTTACGTAGTTTATGATTCTAGGGCCGGTTTTCCATTCTATAAGTTGGTGGAGTACTGAGTGAACTCCGATTCTATCAAAAGCTTTTTTAAAATCTAGTGCGACGATTGATATGTGGTTTCTTTTCGAGATAGCTCTGGATATTTGATGGTCTATGAGTAACAGACTATCTATAGCCGACTTCCCTTTCCTAAATCCTGTCTGACTGATATGGATTAGTTTGTCATTTGTGACGAACCACTACAGTCGTTTGGCGATTATCTTATCAAGGACCTTTGATAGACAAGCTTTTAAGGAGATTGGTCGGTATGAGTTAATATCTGTTTTATTTGAACTGGGCTTCAGGATGGGCACGATAATGCTAGTTTTGTAAGCTTGAGGTATGTAATGGGTTAAAATGTTGTTTTGTAGTTTAATTATTCTTAACTTTCTTTTTATATCTATATTCTTCCGCATAACGTAGTTGATTCTATCGAGGCCGGGAGTGGTACCTTTTAGGAAGTTTAAAGCTGCAGAAAATTCAATTAGGGTAATATCTTTATACCCTTGCAGAGGGTATATTAATTTTGGTCAGAAGTTTGCAACGCACAGAAGGAAGCATCTCCGACTATATAAAGTATATATATTCTTGATCAGCATGAATAGCCGAGTCGATATGACCATGTCCGTCTGTCCGTCTGTCCGTCTGTCCGTCTGTCTGGATCAACAGCTTCACCTCCGAGACCATAAGAGCTACAGAGCTGAGATTTTCAGCATAGGCTCATTTTTGCTGCAGGCATTGTATATCTCGGAATCATCCCGATCGGACGACTATATCATATAGCTCCCATAGGAACGATCGGTCAGGAATAAGGTTTATCCTCAATAACTCTGTTGTTTTTTTAACCGAATGCCACGAAATTTGATATTTATGAGTTTAATATGCTTCTTGATACTTCAACCAAGTTTGATCAGAATCGGACGACTATATCATATAGCTCCCATAGGAACGATCGGTCATAAATAAGGATTATCCTCAATAACTGTTGTTTTTCAACCGAATGCCACGAAATTTGATATTTATGAGTTTAATATGCTTCTTGATACTTCAACCAAGTTTGATCAGAATCGGACGACTATATCATATAGCTCCCATAGGAACGATCGGTCATGAATAAGGCTTATCCTCAATAACTCTGCTGTTTTTCAACCGAATGCCACGAAATTTGATATTTATGAGTTTAATATGCTTCTTGATACTTCAACCGAGTTTGATCTGAATCGGACGACTATATCATATAGCTCCCATAGGACCGATCGGTCATGAATAAGGCTTATCCTCAATAACTCTGTTGTTTTTCAACCGAATGCCACGAAATTTGATATTTATGAGTTTAATATGCTTTTTGATACTTCAACCAAGTCTGATCAGAATCGGTTGGCTTTATCATATAGCTGCTATAGGAACAATCGGTACAAAAAAAAATGTTGTATGAAAAATTTTTTTCCTCAAGCTCAAAATATTGAATTTGTAAATTTGGTATGTTTAATTTACAATAATGCTTCTGGTGAATTATATAAAGAAAATCTGCAAGGGTATACGAACTTCGGCACGGCCGAAGTTAGTCCATCTTTCTAGTTTTCTATTAATTGCGCCTTTGGTTTTGGAGAATATTTCTGCGTTTGAAAGCTGCCGAGGGAGAGATATTTTGCATGAAGAAAAGATGAGGAGAAGTTTGTGTCATTGGATGCATTTGAAAAGTTTTGGCAGAAGAGATCTGCAATTTCAGTATGAGTTTGTATGGTTTGCTTTGAGTCCGGATTGAGAATGCAGTGAAACTGTTTTGTTGAGTGTAGACCGCAGAGGCGTCGTATGTTCTGCCAAATTTTTTTTGTGGAGGTTTCTGGTGCAATTTGCGAAGTGAAGTTTTTTATACTTTCCCTTTTGGATATTTTTAGACTACGCCTGAATAGAGCATTTGCTCTTTTGTAGTTTAGGATGTTTTCCTGTGAGATGTTTCTTTTTAGTATATGGCATCTTTTTTTTTTCTAGCTGTAGTTTACTTAGTGTTGTGTTCCACCAAGGAACCCTTCGTGGCTGGGTGTGTTTGGGGAATTGAGTGGTGGGCGTTGGATAGAATTATTTTATGTATGTTGGCGGCTTCTTTGTTTACATTAGAACTAATCGGTCTCTCTGAGGAGTACTTCTCTGTTAGGTGTGTGAAGACTTGCCAGTCGGCTTTATCTGTAAGAAAGCGTGGTCTATGGCTGGTATTTTTGGTTACTGCTGAAGCGGATGTAAAAAGGGTTATTATTATAGGAAAATGATCGCTTCCAAAAAGATCATCTTCGGTTTTCCACGTGTTGTCTATATAAAGGATAGGGCTAGCGAAGGTAATGCCTATGTTTGTAAATGTGTTGTGTGCTTAAGTGTGTTGGTGATTTGTCATTTAAAGTTATGTAGTTTGATTGTGTTATGAACTTTTCAAGCGTTTTTCCTCTTGAGTGGTTTGAGTTTGAACCCCATCTTTTGTACCAGCCATTGAAGTCCCCTGTGACTATGGAAGGTACGATGGGTGCATCTAAGATGTCATGAAGTTTTTTTTTAGGGTGATGGCTTGGTTAGGTGCAATGTAAGCAGACAGAATCTGAAAAGTTTGTTTTGCAGTGATTTCGGCACATACTGCGTCAAGGCCGTCTTTAAGTGGTATGTCTTGGGTTTGTATTGATTTGTGTATTAGTAGGGCGACGCCGCCATAAGTGGGTGCTGTGTTTTTTGCTTTTAGTATGTATTTAGTAGGTATAGGTATATGATATATATTGGTTAAATGTGTTTCTTGGATGGAGATTATATGAGGAGTATATTTGATTATTAATAGTTGTAATTCACTGTAGTTACTTATATAACCATTCATGTTCCATTGAATAATTTTGATAGTCATTAAATCAATTTAGAAAAGAAGGAGTAGAGTATAGTGTGAGTATATAATTATATCTAGTATATGATAGCTACAGTATAGGTTTTTTCTTATGTTTATTGGTTATCACTGTCGCTGTGTGTGGTGTATTTGTTTTTTTTTTTTTGTGAGTTTGTTTTGGTTTAGATTGGGTGGGTTTGGCAGCCTTTAGAGTGGTTGTAAGAGAGTTTTTTTCTTTTGTGAAGATTTTTAGTTTAAGGTCTTGCGTCAGGTTAGATGTGTAATTGGTAGTGCTTGCACTAGAGAAGGTTTCGTTGTCCATTTCAGTTTCCATATCTTCTAGTTCTTAGTTGGTTTGTATATCTGGGTTAATCCGTGGTCGTTTTGTATTGTTGGTGTGATTTGGGTTTGTTAACGTAAGTGATATGATATTTTTGGATGTGGATGCAGATGGTAAGTTTTGGTGATACGCTTTGCTGGTTTCATTGGTCTTGTGGTTGGCTTGTATGTATGTGTATGCCGCTTGTGGTGTTAGTGTATTTGCATTAGTCTGAGATGTGGAGGTGGCTAGAGTAGTTGCGTAGCTGTTTTTTAGTTGCTGACTGTGTCGTCCGTAGTAGATACTTAGGGCAGTTTTGTGATCGACTTTTTCTGTTGTTTTTATGGCCACTAATTCCTGCTGTTTAATGAAAGTTGGGCATTTGCGATCAAGTGGGCTGTCTACTTCCGGATTGTTTTTTTGAGGCAATTTTTATACCCTGTACCCATAAGGTTCAAGAGTATATTAAAGTCGCTAAAATGTATGTAACAGGCAGAAGGAAAATTTTCCGACCCCATAAACTATATATATTCTTGATCAGCATCAACAGCCGAGTCGATATAGCCATGTCCGTCTGTCCGCCATGACAGTCTGTCCGTCTCTCTGTCTGTCCGTCTGTCCGTCTGTCTGTCTGTCCGTCTGTGTGAACACGTAGATCTCAGAGACTATAAGAGCTAGAGTAACCAAACTTGGTGTCAACATCCTCCTAGTCCATACGCAGATCAAGTTTGTTTCAAATTTTTGCCACGCCCACAGCTGAAATGTGTGAGCGAGATAGCATGCGCATGTTGCTTTGTACCGAATGACGCATTAGATTCGTTCACTGACATGAGTGAGCGAGAAAGCATAAATTTGGTGATTCGGCTTGCTAGGAGAATTTTATTAAGAAAATTTATATTCAATTAATGGGGATTTGGAGGAAGTTTGAGTTTGTAACATATTTCTTATTGGTACAGGGTATACTCAAGTCGGCAGGAACGACTTGCTTACTTCATGTTTGTTTGTACATTTCTCGTGTTCTATTGTATGATGTTGTCCTGAGCAATTGACGCAGATAGCTTCTAGGGTTTTACAAGTAGCTGTGGGGTGTCCGAAGCGCAGGCATTTTTTGCATCTTAGTGGGAATGGGATGTATGGTCGTACCTGATCATCTCATAGCCTATCCTAAGAGACTCTGGTAGTTTAAGACTTGCAAAGGTAATTGTTATCAGCCCAGTTTCTACTAAGTTGTTGTCTTGCTTTTTTAGAATTTTTCGAACTTCATGTACATTTTGCGTTTTTAATTCATGTAATATTTCTGATTCAGCTATGTTTCGTAGCTAGTTGCAGTAAATTACGCCTTTTGAAAAGTTGAGAGTTTTTTGTTCTGTTGCTACTATTTCCAATTCTGCCATTTTTGTTAGTTTAGTTAGCTTTATTGCTTGTAGATTATTTTTTGTTTTAACCAGAAGGGCGCCGGCTCCTGTTTTTTTACAAGAATCGACTTCACCTCTGCATGCATAGTCGATGGTTTTTTTTTTGAGGAATGGTGATATATTTTCAAACGATTTATTGTCTTTTCTGGAAATGACTATATATTTTGGTTCACTTGTATAGTTGGAAGTGTATATGTCTGACGGTTTGGTCATTTTTGAATTTTTTGAGCACATGCCCAAGATGATTATAACTTCTAGTTTTATTTTCTTTTTATTTTTGTATTCTCTTTAGTATAACGGTTTGTTTTGTTTTTTTTTTGTTGTTGTTATTTTTGTAGCGGGTACACAGCAGTAGCACGTCTTATCACCAAAAGGTTCAGAGTGGAACTGAGTAAAATTTTATTATTGTGTATATATGTAAGTTAATCTATCTTATTCGAGGAGATCACCTTGCAAAAGCAAGGATTTGATAGCCGTCACCAAACGGCAATTATCAAAGACCTCGGTTCGATCTTACGTTATAATAGTTTATTTTATCTTGTAATCCAATCTCCCTCGGGTGTTCGCCACCCAACACCTCCAGACATCGGCCTCCCAGCTCGTTCTGACTACGCTCCCGCTGTTGCCGCTCCTCCTACTTGGTGCTGCCGCTTCACAGTGGTTGCGTTTGTATGGGGAGAGCGGCCAAAAATACTTCTAGTGCAGATAAAATGATGAAATTTTTTCCAAAATTCCACAAAAATATATTAAGTAATATAGCATGGCTAAATAAGTCGTATAGACCAGAAGCACCCTACACCACCCCCTAATACGTAACCTCAAAAAAAAAAAAATTAATAAAATATAACATTAGAACAAAACAGAAGATTTATTAAAAATAAATAAAGCAAATAGTAAGAAAAACAAAAATTATATAATAAAAACTAATTTTATCAAGTTCTGAGATTATATTTACATACATATACTCATCTAATAAAAATTGAAAAGTACTGTTTAATAATTTTGTTTTTTTGTGCAAGGTAACTTTCTTTGACCAGTAATGAAAGGGTCTGAGCTAAGTAACAATCTATTTAACAAAGTATTGGCTTTGCCATTGGTTGAAATACATGAAATTTTTCTCGTATGTTGCTCTCTAAATTTTTTAATATCTTTATTTTTTGATTCTGCGGCTTCTTCAGATAATTCTCCTATGGAAACCAGCGCATAACTTATTATTTCAGGAGCATGTAGAAGATGGTGACATGTAGTACCATGGATAAAATTTAATTAGTTGTTTTGCAGTGTTAAGTGCATAGTATCCAAACTTTTCTATATTAATTTTATAGCCAGACGATATGCATTGCAGTACTGTTGAACACCTAATTAAAACATTTTCCTCTAATCCTGTAATTTCAGCAGACAATTTTGGATCGCTAAAAATTTTTTTTGCAGAATTTCCGTCTTGGATGTTCCACTTCCTCCACATTTCGGTTTGTCGACGATCAATTATGCTCAACTTGAATCAGTGAATTGGATACAATGCACGTTGTGGGTTTCAGAGCTGCAATTTTCACCTTGAAGTAATTTTCTTCGCTAAGGGCCAATTGTGTTGTTTCTTTTTGAAATTGGAACCTTATTGGTCTGCAGTAGCGTGTAGATGATGGTCGAGGATTTTTCCAAATTAATTTGCGGTTTCTAGGATCTTCATCTTTGGTTATTAGTTGCAGTGGGACATAAGAGGTAACAAACAAATTTGAATCGTCAAAATCATTAATCGTTGTTTTTTGTTTATATTCCGAATGCCCAGAACTGCCATCAAAGTCCCATTTCCCAATTAAAGTCAAATTGTAATCATCAATGCTCTGCAGTTCAACATCAGTTCAACTTGCGAATCACTGACATTGATGTTTACAGGATAACTTGCTGCTTTGGCTGCCAGAAGTTTTTCGTAGCTTGCGAGTAAATTATACGACGTTTTAGTATTAATAAAACTTCGTATAGTTATATACTGTTGTTTACTCAAGCCTGTCTCCACGAGAATCGATAGCACTTCATCGGCACTGAATTCCGTAAACGCTGGACTAGATAAGTTGCAGGAACGTAGGGCACAACCAATGGATTTATCGGATTTTGAAAGCTCAGCAACATTTCGACGTTTTGTCCTTTTAGAAGACTCGATGAAATCTTTTTTCGGCCTTCCACGAACAGTTGCTTTGGCTATTGATTGGGACATCTGGTGGTCACAGCGCAATGAAATTGTTTCCTTTTCTTTCAGCCAAACATTTTGATATTGTAATACAGAGGATTTTGTACGATTGTGGTTTTGCCAAAGAGTTGCGATTCTTTTTGCAAATGCAATATGGGCGATTAGTTGATTTTGGCGGCATAAAGTCCACACATAGAGCTAGGCGCTTAATTTTTTTTTTTTTAAGTGTTACTAATATTTTAGTTTGATTTCGGATTTTTTTTTTAGTCAATTTGACCACGCCTTTATTTTCCGCCCCTTTATAACCCCGGCACCTGCACAAAAATTTCAATTTTTATTATAAAGCAAAGCATAAAAATAGAAAAAATAATATTTTACCATGTTTTAACAATATTCCAAATTTAAAAATCAAAAAGTTAATAATCTTCTTCATCCAAAACAAAAGAATTGTCATGTTTGTCATCGCTTTCGTTGTCTGATTCGGTGTCTTCATCATTTCCAAAATTGTATGAACTCAGCTCTGATTTTGGATTCTCTAAAAGGTTTATAACTTGTATTGGAAGCGGTTTCTTTTTCAAATTTTGCAGCCTCTTATTTATATAGTAGCTTGATATTAATGGATCAGATGAGTCCATGGCTCTATTAAAAACGTCAACCATATTACTTAATCTAGAATTTTTTCTGGCATGAGAACGTCGGTCCATTTTATAATGTTTGTTACGAGCTTCTGATGCATTTTCACCCAAACATCCAACTGGAACTATACACAAATTTATAATGTCTGCTCCGTGAACTAATATTTTATGTACAGTTGGAGACATATATTTCGATAAAGATAAAAATAGTAAAATTTTATTTACATATTTATTTATTGTAGAGCTAACATTATAATTATAAATTACACGCTAGCTAGTTTAAGAGAAGCAATGGCAACGCTGGCCTTCTGCTCTGATAATGTGTGTATTGTTACAATATTTACATATTTACAATGCTTATAGTCTATTATTTACAGGGTTTATATGGTGTGGTATAAATATGTAGCCTTAAGGTAATTTAATATACATAGCAGAAATATTGGAGGGAGTTGGGTTGTTGAGGAACTGTTTTGGGTTACTGTTGCAAAAGAAATTAAATCGGTGTGTGTTATGGGAGCGGCATAGGTTAAGTATATGATCTAATGTAATTTGGATGTTGCAGGAGGTGCAAATGTTGGTGCTCTTGTCAATGTAGTGCATGTGTGTGATATTTGTGTGTCCAAGTCTAAGTCGGGTTATCTTCGTTTGATCTGCTCTAGATAGGTGTTTATTGTCGTTTTTAAATATGTTGTATGAGTTAAATTTGTTGCTGTTTATTGTTTGGTACTAGTTAGATGTTTTGTTAAGGTTGGATTGAATTTTTATTAAGTGAGTGGTTTTTATAAATTTTTTTATGTTCAGTGTATTTATGTTTTCGCGTACCGTTAATGGTTGCTTTGCAGTGTTTATAGCTTTATGAACCAAGGCGGAAGAGCTTCTGAAAGTCTATTTTTTGGACGAAATGGTATGCTGTGTGCTTGGCAGAAATTAATTATCTGGTCAATTGCCGATTTGTATTGGGGTTTTCTAGTGCAATGTGCGTCTTGTAGCGAGTTTTTTTTTTTTCGGGCAAAAAGTATGCTGCACATTATGACGATGGAAACTCGTCACTACTAATTAAGAGTACGAATTTCTTTTGGGTGAGAAATAGAGCAGAGGTCATCTTTGGAGAGGAAACCGAAAGGCGAACTCATAAGGAAATAGGGAAAGCCTGGGGTATAAATAGAGGCCATCTACGCGCCAATTGTTCTAATTCGATTTAAATTGCCTAGTAACAAGGCCTTAAGAAAATTTTAGAGCGGGAAAAAAGTAAAAGGAGGAAAAAAATATCAAAGAAGCTAACTTCGGCCGTGCCGAAGTTTGTATACCCTTGCAGATTAATTGATTACTTTCTCCGTCATATCGGATTCAAGATATTTTAAAAATTAGAAATATAAAATTTAAAAAAAATTCAAACCAAAAAAAGAAACAGTAAGAAAAAATTCGAGTTTGCCAACGGCCGGATTTGAACCTCCGCTCACGTAAAGTTTCTGACGAATTCTAGAAAACAACAACACAATACAAATAGTTTTCTGTCTCTTTCTGTTTCGCACTCAGCTTGTAGTTTTTTCAAGCACGTGTTCGCATATATGTATGTATGTATGTTTGTATGTTTCCATGTATGTTGTTTGTGTACGAATATATAAAAGCAAATATAAACGTATTTAATTGGCTGCATATGCAAACATACTGATGCTGATGGGGGTTGATTCATTGATTTTATTGATTTATGTCGGTGTTTATTATCCGATCTGAATCAAACTTGCTGGTAAGGTGTAAAAGCAGAATTCTCATCTATGTGCCAAATTTGGTTGAGATATCTTAAAAAACAAAAAAGTTTTTCTCACAAGAACTGTTTTGAACAACTCACATTTTGACCGAGGTACCTCTGATCTTTCCTATTTTTCTATAACTTATAGTTGTCCGATCCGACCAATCTTTGAACTTAATTTGCTTGCAACATCAACGGACAGAATGATATGACTTTTATTCACGTAGCTCAAAATTTAAGATCGATTAAGTATGTAGAAACAGACAGACGGACAGACGGACAGACGGACATGGTCATATCGACTCGGCTTTCGATGCTGATCAAGAATATATATACTTTATGGGGTCGGAAACGATTATTTCTATGCGTTACAAACATCTGACCAATTTTATTATACCCTCTGCAAGGGTATAAAAATTGGCATATTATCACATAGACGGGTGTTACAGGCTAGACTTTGCTGGGCAGAGAAAGAAAAAACCAAACAAACAGCAACCGTGACGTCACCACCATCAGCTGATCATTGCAGGCGAGCGCTATTTTTTTTGGGGACTGCAATTGCACTGGATCGGCTGAGAGAGAGAGAGGAAAGCTAGCCTCTCAGTTCTAGGCAAACAGCGACGGCTGACGCTGCCCTTTAAGCGCGGAGCGGGCGAACGGCGGGAAAAAGTGGTGCATCTGGGCAGTGAAAAGTAGAGAAAACAAGAAAATTTGATAAGTTTTAATTTGGAGGGGAAAAAAAAGGGTTAAGAAAAAAAAAGAAAAAGAAAAAAAACCCGCGTAAATTTTGAGTTTCGCTTTTCCTTCTTCATCTACCTTTCTCTCCCGCTATAGCTTGAGAGAAAGGAAGATAGAGTAAAATATTAATGGAAAAAAATTTAAAATAAGATCATTTTCAATTCGGAAACACTGATAATTGAACTTGTCCCAGATGCCGGTTCTTTCTTTTGTTTAATGTGTTTATTTTTTTTAGTGAGTGAAGAGGAAGAAAATTTTTAGTTTCTTTTACAGCTGGCGGCATCGGAAGCGCTTCATCGATGGACGACCAGCAGACACACTGAAGGTGAAATTTTTCTATTTTTTTTATTTTTTTGTATCTCATTGTCATTTTAATCGTGGGTGAGATAGCGTTGATCGCGTAAATAAATTAATTTGCCCCAGTGTTTCGGTAATTAGTTGCAAAGGCACTGTGACTCCAAATTAATTATGAAAGAGTATCTCCAGACCCAGTAGAAAATTTAAAAAACAAAATAAAGTTATATTTCCTTGTCCCTTCTTCCCTCACATAGTCCAAAAAAAAAAAAAAGTATAATAAACAAAAGAGAATCTGCAAGGGAAGAGTAATGCCCTTGACATTGAAAAATTAGGTAAACAAGACTTGAGCATAAGAAGAAGTAAAAGCAAACGGTAGTAATCGAAAGCATATGGGCTAAATTTTTTTTTCTTGATCTTTTTTTTCTGCATTATTTGCACCGTAGCAAGAAGGGGATAGATGCATAGGAAATAATAATTTTATGTTAATTTATGTTGGGGTATTGAGGGAATTATTAGAGTTTATATAAACATCATTATTTTTAATTTTATATGTAAAATGATCGCAATTATAGATTTTGTTTTGTCTTAGATTTTAAATAAATATATTATAATGTGCTAGTATAACCAAGTTCGTTTGATCTCCCACAGCATGTTGAAGTAGTGTTTCCCTAAAGTTAAAAGGGGGCTTGTGAAAATGAATGCGGTATCACAAGACCAAGGTAGGGTGGGCGTGAACTCCTCCGAACATCTGAGGAGACACACTCCTGTGAATTTTCTTTTTGTTTGAGCGGATGTACCATTCGGGTGTAAAGTTTTGTTCTCTACCCTAAATTAATTACTGGCTTCTTAGCACGCGAGTATTATAATAATAACCCTGTAGGCCTTATGGTATGGCAAAATAATAACACCACCCCCCCGTGGCCGACGAGCCAGTAGCCGGACTATTTCAGCGTCCTGCCCATACCCATAAGCAACAACATCTCGCCTACTCCATACGTTGCACGTTACACTAGGTGGCCTATATGTTTTGATTATCTTGAATATTGGGGAATTCGAAGCCGAGATTAATTACTTGAAGAGGTTGGCTATGAGGAGTACCCGTCTGTCTTCTATTGGAGACATTCGGGCCTCGTAAAGGATATTATTAGTTGGCGTAGTTCTAAATGCTCCTAGGGCAAATCTGAAAGCTATGTTTAAAGCAGCTTTAACTGGACGAAGGGTACTGTTTGGGCAATATCCGTAAATGGGAAGGCCGTAGTCTGCTTTAGACGTTATTATTGCCTTTGTGGTATTAATAAGAAAAGCAGTGTTGCAGTTAAATTTTGAACTTCCGAGGCATTTAATTATGTTTGTTTTATTTTTTAAAGATATTGCAAGTTGTTCTGTATGTGTATGCCATCTGTATTTGTTGTTGATGTGTAGTCCAAGTATTTTTAGTGTATTAACATTTTGCAATAGGAAGTTGCCTGACCTCACAGAGGATCTGCAGTTATGTTTTCTACAGATGTGCAGGTGTTTACATTTAGATGTTGAAAGTTGAGCTCCTGAAATGTCGCACCAGTTCAAAATCGTGTTAAAGATGGGTTGAAGGTCGATAATAAGTATTTTTAGTATTTATCTTGTTCTTAATTTTAATTGTTATGTTAAAATCGTCTGCGTAGGCGCTTAGGCTGATGTTAGGGTGTTGGACTATTATTGTGGTTAGTTTATTATAAGCTATTACAAAAAGTACCACAGAGAGTGGGGACCCCTGTGGAATGCCATTGTAGATAGGCTTGAAGGAGGAGTAGGATGAGTTTACCCGGACAACGATTTTCCTATTAGACATAAAGTTTTTTACGTAGTTTATGATTCTAGGGCCGGTTTTCCATTCTATAAGTTGGTGGAGTACTGAGTGAACTCCGATTCTATCAAAAGCTTTTTTAAAATCTAGTGCGACGATTGATATGTGGTTTCTTTTCGAGATAGCTCTGGATATTTGATGGTCTATGAGTAACAGACTATCTATAGCCGACTTCCCTTTCCTAAATCCTGTCTGACTGATATGGATTAGTTTGTCATTTGTGACGAACCACTACAGTCGTTTGGCGATTATCTTATCAAGGACCTTTGATAGACAAGCTTTTAAGGAGATTGGTCGGTATGAGTTAATATCTGTTTTATTTGAACTGGGCTTCAGGATGGGCACGATAATGCTAGTTTTGTAAGCTTGAGGTATGTAATGGGTTAAAATGTTGTTTTGTAGTTTAATTATTCTTAACTTTCTTTTTATATCTATATTCTTCAGCATATCGTAGTTGATTCTATCGAGGCCGGGAGTGGTACCTTTTAGGAAGTTTAAAGCTGCAGAAAATTCAATTAGGGTAATATCTTTTTCTATTAATTGCGCCTTTGGTTTTGGAGAATATTTCTGCGTTTGAAAGCTGCCGAGGGAGAGATATTTTGCATGAAGAAAAGATGAGGAGAAGTTTGTGTCATTGGATGCATTTGAAAAGTTTTGGCAGAAGAGATCTGCAATTTCAGTATGAGTTTGTATGGTTTGCTTTGAGTCCGGATTGAGAATGCAGTGAAACTGTTTTGTTGAGTGTAGACCGCAGAGGCGTCTTATGTTCTGCCAAATTTTTTTGGTGGAGGTTTCTGGTGCAATTTGCGAAGTGAAGTTTTTAATACTTTCCCTTTTGGATATTTTTAGACTACGCCTGAATAGAGCATTTGCTCTTTTGTAGTTTAGGATGTTTTCCTGTGAGATGTTTCTTTTTAGTATATGACATCTTTTTTTTTCTAGCTGTAGTTTACTTAGTGTTGTGTTCCACCAAGGAACCCTTCGTGGCTGGGTGTGTTTGGGGAATTGAGTGGTGGGCGTTAGTTATCAGTTGTGTCGAGTTGGAGCTCTTACCAGGGGGTGTACAGCCGCAATCCAATTTCCAATTAACAGAAAATTTTGGTTTAATTCTAAATCTTATTTGATTTTTTTTTATTTTTTACATCATACATACGTACAAGTCTTCTTCTCCTAACCTCTAAGATACAAGCCACACGTTTTTCTGTCGCCAAGTTCCTCTTTTTTTCCTTTTATTCTTTTTCCTTTCTTACTTGCTGACCAACTCTTGTCATCAAGTCCCTCTCTCTTGCCGTCTGTCTAATAACTCTCTCTCCTTTGCATTTTTTCCATACCCGTTGCTTTTCGTAAGCTTCTCTTAATTTTCTCTGTTGCCGCATAGAGCACTCTTTCCTTACTACAAAGGGGTTTTGAGGGGAAGTGTAGTGGTGACCATTTGGGGAATGGTAACTCCTCCCCCCCAGTATGGAGCGACGGCCAATATTTGTGTATCTCCGGAGCGACCATTGAAGGTGCTGGTACTTCTTTGAAGATTCCTTCCTTCTTCCAGTATCTTGAACTATGGTCATTGTAAGCTATTGTAGTCGTAGGTATCATTTTAGATTTGGATGTATGTTCAAGATGTTCCGGATGTAGACTTTTAGTGCTAGCTTATATTTTTGCATTGATTTGGATGTAGTCGATGATTGTTATCTGGTTGCACCATGTGGTCGTTGGTAGTTAATCGGAAGTGAATGGAAGTGAAGCGAAGTGAACAATATTGTTTTATTGGGGATTCTTTGGACGTATGCAATGGTATGCAGTTTAATTTTAAGTCGACATTTTCTCTGTTGGAGTCAAGGATTCCATCTTGTTTGTGGAGATTTGCTGTTAGGTTCTTATTTCCTGTAGGTCGCACGTCGGGGTCTCGTTGGCCAGCAAGTTTTTCAAGCATTTTAATTATTTCATGTTTGGTTTGGCGAAAAGTGTATCTTATCTACTTTTAACAGTTATGTTGTATATGTTTAGGTTCTAATACATTTCTTATTACTAATTCTGGTATGTATAATAAAAAAAAAAAAAAAATATATATATGAAATTAAAATCGATTTCCAATATATGATTACAATAATAGAGTACATATTATGCTTTGTTACTTATTTCAATTTCTTTTAAATTCGTTAGATGTAAAATGTAGTAACTCCAATTAATAGGGTGGCGAAATAGAATGACAACATTAAAGCTTATATATTTATAAATAATAATGTTTGTATGCTTCCCTAATCCAAATCATTTTTTGAATATTTGTTTTTGATTATTACTCGTAATTTATCAATAATATTTCGTCAGAGATACTCTTAAGTTTTAATTAAATCTCGTCCTATGATGAACGCTGAATGCCAGTATCGTCTTATATTTATTTTCCAATTTCAAATATATATATATATATTTTTTTTTTTTGAAAAAAAAACGAACGAAAGAAACGAATTCCCCTCATTATTTAGTTATTTTTCTGATTTTGGATTTGTGTATTATTTGGCCCCTGCTTGTGATTATTGTGGGTCCATTGTCTTCTGTTACAGTGTGAGTAGAAAACCTATTAGTTAATTTATTCCGTCTGTTTTCTTTCCTGAAGATGGTATCTCCTGCGTTTAGTGTATTAGGTGTATTCCTGTTTTCATTTAATTTCCTATTTAATATTTCTGATTTGCTTTGGAGTTGTTTGTGGACTGATGGGTATATTTTATCTCGAAATTCATTAAGTTTATTTAAGTATTCATGTTCTGTGCTTGCCGAGACTAATTTACAAAAGCTATGAGTTCTACCGGTAAAAATTTCGTACGGCGTATGTTTTGTGGTAGAATGAATAGAATTGTTATATGTTATTATAGTTTCTGATAATATCTCATCGTGATCTAGTGTGATATTTTCCTCCTTCTTTTTTACTGTTATTATTCTATAAATTTCGGTTAGTGTGGAGTGTAGCCTCTCCACAGGGGAATTGCTAGATGACTGTTGGAAGGAAGTAAAGTGGAGTTCAATATCAAACTGTCTACACAGGTCTTTCAACATTTTGCCAGCGAATTCTGGGCCTTGATTACAAATGATTTTTCCCGGGATCCTAAATGCTTCCATAAATTCCTTAATAGACTTAACAATGTTTATTGTGTTCCTATTTGTTATGCTATAGGCTTGTGCGAACTTTGAAAATTTATCGATTATTGTCAGATTATAGGCATTATTTATGGTGTATATGTCCATATGCACTACTTGAAGGGGAAGTATAGGGATTTCAGGGTTCTCGTAAGGGATTTGCTGTGGATGTCTATCATACTTAGCTTTTAGGCATATCTCACATTTTCTAATTATTTCGCTTATTTTTCCTTTCAAGTTAGGTGTATAAAATTGTAATTTTAAATGGTTGTATGTTTCGTCAATACCCCTATGATTTCTGTTTGAATGGTATTTTAGAATTGCATTTGTCTCTTCTGTTGAGTTTGGCAGCTCTGGCAGAAGTGTTTCACATCTGACAATGCGGAAGGATTTATTATTAGCAAAGAAGTTGTTGTACACGTTCTCAGCGAGTGGGAGGATTGAATCATCCGTAATTATGGCATAAGTTTTATGCGGCTTGATGTAGCTTTTGAAAATATTTTTTATTTGTTCTTGATTGAACCCGGGTTCTATTATTACTCTCCTAAATTTGTTCTTGAATAGAGTGAGGATATTATTTCCTGGGTTGGCGCCAATTTTTAAAATGATTTGGAATTTAAACTCATTGATTGGTTTACTGCTAAATGGGATTTTTGTAACTGAGGGTGTTATGTTGCTGTCATTCATGTTGCACTCGATTCTGCTTAATGCATCAGCAGCAACATTCTGAGATCCTTTTTTATATACGACTTCATAATCGTATTCCAGAAGTTTTAACTTCCAGCGAACAAGTTTTGAATTTGGCTCCTTAAAATTCATGAGCCAAGTCAAAGGTCTATGGTCTGTTACCAATGTCACTTTGTTTCCAAAAATATATGGCCTGAAGTGTTTTGTGGCCCAAATTATAGCCAACATTTCTTTTTCTACCGTGGAGTAATTCACTTCTGTGTCTGAAAGTGTTCTGCTAGCATAAGCAACAGGTTTATCGTTATTGATACTACCACTAACCATACAACACATAGATGGGACAAACGCATGATTTTTTGATTGCAAACGCTAGCCTAGTCATGGAACCCCAGAGAACTTCGGCAAAAACCCGAAACTTCGTACTCTCAATGAGAGCGTAAAGTGGGGAGAGGGCCAAGCAGCTACGAAAATAATTTAGTCTAGCACAGACTACAGAACGACGAAGGCAGGTCTATTTCGTTTGTGATTTCGTTCTGCATATGTATGTGTACACTCGTCGGTACATGCTCAGGCTTCGTAGTGTGTGTGTCGCAATGTCCCTGGTTCGATTTCAAGCTCGAAATCGTCAAAATATTTTTTTTTGTCTATTTTTATTATTATAAAAATAGAATAAAAAAAAAGAAAAATGAACGAAAAAAAAAAAATAACCAAAAAGAAGAAAAAAGAAACAACAAAAAAAAATATCAAAGAAGCTAACTTCAGGCGTGCCGAAAGTTTGTATACCCTTGCAGATTAATTGATTACTTTCTCTTTTAAAAATTGGAAATATAAAATTTAAAAAAAATTTGAACCAAAAAAAAAGAAACAGTAAGAAAAAATTCTATAATCGATCTCTACCTATTGCGCTATCAAACTTATAATTCACGGCCTCGCTATTTCGGTATACATTGCAAGCGTCCAGCTTCTCGCTCTCTAAAGTTTCTGACGAATTCTAGAAAACAACAACACAATACAAATAGTTTTTTGTCTCTTTCTGTTTCGCACTCAGCTTGTAGTTTTTTCAAGCACGTGTTCGCATATATGTATGTATGTATGTTTGTATGTTTCCATGTATGTTGTTTGTGTACGCATATATAAAAGCAAATATAAACGTATTTAATTGGCTGCATATGCAAACATACTGATGCTGATGGGGGTTGATTCATTGATTTTATTGATTTATGTCGGTGTTTATTATCCGATCTGATTCAAACTTACTGATATGATGTAAAAAGTATAATTCTCACCTGTTCACCAAATTTGGTTGAGATATCTTAAAAAAACAAAAAGTTTTTCTCACAAAAACATACTTTTTCTGATGGGGGTTGATTATTGTTTTTATTGATTTATGTCGGTGTTTATTATCCGATCTGAATCAAACTTGCTGGTAAGGTGTAGAAGTAGAATTCTCATCTGTGTGCCAAATTTGGTTGAGATATCTCAAAAAACAAAAAGTTTTTCTCACAAGAACTGTTTTGAACAACACAAATTTTAACCGAGGTACCTCTGATCTTTCCTATTTTTCTATAACTTATAGTTGTCCGATCATACCAACTCTCGAACTTAATTTAGATAAATCATCAATGAAGAGAATGATATGACTTTTTATTCACGTAGCTCAAAATTTAAGTTCGATTCCTTGCGAAGAAACAGACAGACGGACAGACGGACAGACGGACATGGTCATATCGACTCGGCTTTCGATGCTGATCAAGAATATATATACTTTATGGGGTCGGAAACGATTATTTCTATGCGTTACAAACATCTGACCAATTTTATTATACCCTCTGCAAGGGTATAAAAAAAAAAACTAAAACGAAAAAGGAAAAAAAAACAACGAAACATTGTTTATATTATTATTAGGACAAGCCCTTACGACTTCAAAATTTATAATAATAAAAATAGACAAAAAAAAATTCTTTGACGATTTCGAGCTTGAAATCGAACCAGGGACATTGCGATCGCTAATCGAACACTCTATCTGCACAGCCACCGGGATGCATACGAAGCTGATACCAATATTTCTTGATATTCTTTCCCCAGTGGCAGATCCTATTCGCATTTTCGCTGTTTTGTCGAAAATTAAAAATTTTGGTCAAGTGAGCTATTGAAATGCGGTGTTGTACAACTTCACGTCACACACACACTACGAAGCCTGAGAATGTACCGACGAGTGTACACATACATATGCAGAACGAAATCACAAACGAAATAGACCTGCCTTCGTCGTTCTGTAGTCTGTGCTAGACTAAATTATTTTCGTATCTGCTTGGCCCTCTCCCCACTTTACGCTCTCATTGAGAGTACGAAGTTTCGGGTTTTTGCCGAAGTTCTCTGGGGTTCCATGACTAGGCTAGCGTTTGCAATCAAAAAATCATGCGTTTGTCCCATCTATGTGTTGTATGGTTAGTGATACTACCTTGTGACAAAATTGCCCCTAAGGCGAAGTTGCTTGCGTCCGTTGTTAAAATGAAAGGCTTTGAGAAATTGGGATGTTGCAAAATTGGGTCATTACATAAAAGCGTTTTACATATTTGGAAGGCATTTTTAAATTCTGAATCTATTACAATATTCTTTTTCCCTTTTAATTGCCAAATCAATGGTCGGGTTTTTTGGGCACCACCCAGACTGGTGAGCTCCAGGGTGAGTAACTGCTCTGTATAATGGTTTGTTGTAATAGATTTGCTATTTGTTTTTTTACTTCAAGTTTGTGAATTGGAGGGTATCTGTAAGATTTTACATAGATAGGAGTGGTATCAGTGGTAGGTATATTGTGTTGAATTTTGTTTGAGAATGTGAGGGCATCTTTCTCTTGGTAAAATAGGTCTTTAAATTTTTTTACTAGATTTAAAATTTCTTTTTTCTCTTCTGTATTCATGTGTTCCGTCCTGATGATATTAATGTCCGTACAGTGTATGTCGAGTGTTGGTGTGCTACTAATTGCATTCGGTATTTGAATATTATTCGTTGCGTTATAAGCTTCCACTTGTAATGGCTGTTCCAAGCAGAATAAGAGGTCTTCCTCTGAATTATTTATGACTTCCATCGTACTTAAATTATTTTGGGCTTTATATAATCCCTCTGGAATAACAATTTTATTATTTATAGTAGTATGTTGACAGTAGAAGTCTCCATGATCAATTCCTACAGGGATTGAAATGAGTCTTTTTGATGCTGCCGAAATATGATATACCTCTGAAGAGTTGTTCAGTCCCGTAAAAAGGGCTAAAGATACTTTAGGGGTTTCTAGAAGTAAGTCTGTTACATTAACTTTAGCATTAAGAACATTCAATACGTCCATACCTAAAAGCCCTTCGAAGTATGAGTGAAATTTAAATAGAAGCAATTTACATGACCCTTCTTGTTTTAGTTCTGTGAATATTGGAACAATAAGTGCTTCTTGTATTTTAAAACTGTTAAGAGCTGTTGTAATTGTTATAGTTTTGTCCAAAATTATGCGGTCATGAATAGGAGCAAAGTCAGGATCAATAAATGAGTTTGTTGATCCTGTGTCGATTAAAAACTTAAGTGGTCGTCCAGTGAGAGACTTTATTATAATGTAGGGAAGGGTAGAGCCGTACGAGGTTTTATTTATATATCCTGTTGATGGAACGAGGCTCTTTCGCGAAAATTTTCTTTGTCTTCTATGTTAGTTAGTTGAGTCGAACTTCCTAGCTCCAAGTTGTGAAAATTTTCTGAACGATTTTCGTTATTAAATGGGTTACGAATTCTGTCTGATTGGCTACTGGTCTGGTTACGGTATCGTCTACTATCTTGGGAGGCATTAGAAACCCCATAATTGTTGGGGCCTGTTTCCCGACTATAGTTGTTATTGATATTTCTTTTAAAGTAATTATCGCGTTTTTCCGCGTTGGTACTGATACGGGTTCCCCCTGTTAGGTTGATAACTGTTTCTCTGGTCGTACTTTCTATCGTACCTTGGGTAAAATCTATCATTTTGAGAATAATTCCTATTGTAATTATTCCTTATTGAATAGGAAATAGATTGTTCGGCTTTGCATATCTCAAATGCTTTTTCAATATTTTTTGGGTCTTTGACCCTGACAAAAGTTTTCAACGGTTCTCTTAGTTCTCGGAGAAATATTCTAAGACACATTTTATCGTAAAGCGTACTTTTTGCCATTGCAACCTCCTCTCCTATAACATTAGACCTGAGAAGGGACGAGAGTTGTTTCCTTATATTATAGATATCAAAATAAAGTTTGCTCAGGTTTGATCTTCCTACGACATTTTCCATCTCTCCTAATAGAGTTTCCTCGCTTTTGTTGACACCGTATGCTCCAAGTAAACTGGCTTTAATACAACCCCAATCTAAATTAGGGTTATCTAAATCAAGGGCTTCTTTGGCTTTTCCAATTACCTTGTTTCTAATATTTCTCAGGAGGACCCGCCCGTGCAAGGTTTGATTGGAACTGGAGATAAGCAAAATTACTTCTTCAACACTTGTAATAAATGAGTCCAAGGTATTTGGAGTACCATCGAAGGTTTGAAGTTCTTTGACATAAGCAAGCATTTCAGTGTGGGTCAAGGCTGGGGTTGGAGCTGTCAAGTTGACAGCTGATGTTAGTGTTGTAGTGGAGTTTCCCGAATCACTAGCGTTTGTTGCCATTGTCTCTCTTCCTAATTCTATTTCTTCTGCATCTACTGGGATAATTGAAGAGCTGCGTAAGCCGTATCGACTTTTAAGCTTGAGTTGTTTAAATTTTGAGACGAATTTTGGTTTTGACATTCAGCGTTATATGGTGTTCCCCACGTGTGAGACTGTCTTAATAATATGTGTAATATATGTAATAATTAATATATAATAATAATTAATAATATGTATAGTGTATTCCCCACGTGTGAGACTGTCTTAATAATATGTATAATATGTGTAATAATTAATATATAATAATATAAATAATATGTATAGTGTATTTGGTGTGTGTGTAAAAGTTATAGTGCATCAAAGTGTAATATAATAACGTTACTTGTATAGTGTTGTAATTTCATATGCATATGTACATATATATATGTATGTACATATCTCTTCAGTAGGTATTTATGTATGTTGTCGTCTTATTCAAAGGTTTCGAACTGTAATACATGTATTTTCGTTATTATTATCAACAATTAATACTATAATTGTATTATTAACATTATGAAAAATCTCACCAAATATGCTCCGTGGTGCAAGGTATATTAAATGTATAACGTTGGCATTCGAAATGCGGGGTGCTCATATGCGTATAAAATTCGTTTGTATGTCCTTATACACATACACACACACATAAATATATATATATATATATATGTTTCCTTTTTTTTTTTTTTTTTCTTCAATGCAATAATTTGTATAGTCTTTCTCTGTATATAGAAAATGCAGATGTGTCGATGTGACTTCGCTCGAAGCGTGGTGAACAGTGAACATACACACCCAGCCTTAATATATACATACATATGTATGTATAACGGCTGTGATTTCAGCGATTGAAGCCACTCGGGTGATATTTGTATGTTTTATTAGTTTCCTTGTTTGAATATATGTATGTATATCCTTGTGTGTGTTGGAGCGTCACTTGCTTTTAGTGCATCGACCTCTATTCACTGTCAGATTCTAAACGACACTGATTCTTCTGGTCTCTCGTACTTACCGCCAAACCACACTTGACGGCTGCAGGTGTTATGCCACAAAACTACAAAAATAAGCGACCAATCACAGCGTTCAAGGCCGATGCAAAATTCGCATCTTATTTGAAGTTAGCAACGCAGCAACACACACACACATAGGTTTCTTACACGCATTCTCGACACGTGTCGACACATTCCAAGGACGCCTGTGTTGTTGGTTTTTTTTTTTTTTTTTTTTTTCTTTTTTTTTCTTTCTTTTTCTTTTCTTTCTTTCCACATGTGCGGTACTCCAAAAGAGACGCAGAGCTAATGGTCATTCCAATAGCCCAATGCACATTGTATGTATGTGGTTATTCGTATATGTACTTACAAGTGTATACATACATATGTACATCGATTTGTGTCGCAACAAAAAAAAAATGTTTTTCTTTTTTCTTTTTTTCTTTGACTGTGCGGCACCCAAAGATGCTTGGCCGTTCTAATTGAACTGCAATACACTTTGTCAATATCTGTTGCGAATACGTCTCACACTCGTACATACATATATCTACGTACACGTGTACATACATATGTATGCAATCTCTCACATTTTGCATTAATTATCATTTAAATTAATTATATACTCCTTTTTTTTTCTTTTTTTATATACATTGCACCGTATGCACACCTGATTAGAGATGATTACTTACTCTACCGTAATGACCATCAAAAGTACTATTGCTGTTACCATCCCTTCTTTTTCCAGCTGCGCCAGTTATCAGTTGTGTCGAGTTGGAGCTCTTACCAGGGGGTGTACAGCCGCAAACCAATTTCCAATTAACAGAAAATTTTGGTTTAATTCTAAATCTTATTTGATTTTTTTTTATTTTTTACATCATACATACGTACAAGTCTTCTTCGCCTAACCTCTAAGATACAAGCCACACGTTTTTCTGTCGTCAAGTTCCTCTTTTTTTCCTTTTATTCTTTTTCCTTTCTTACTTGCTGACCAACTCTTGTCATCAAGTCCCTCTCTCTTGCCGTCTGTCTAATAACTCTCTCTCCTTTGCATTTTTTCCATACCCGTTGCTTTTCGTCAGCTTCTCTTAATTTTCTCTGTTGCGCATAGAGCACTCTTTCCTTACTACAAAGGGGTTTTGAGGGGAAGTGTAGTGGTGACCATTTGGGGAATGGTAACTCGTTGGATAGAATTATTTTATGTATGTTGGCGGCTTCTTTGTTTACATTAGAACTAATCGGTCTCTCTGAGGAGTACTTCTCTGTTAGGTGTGTGAAGACTTGCCAGTCGGCTTTATCTGTAAGAAAGCGTGGTCTATGGCTGGTATTTTTGGTTACTGCTGAAGCGGATGTAAAAAGGGTTATTATTATAGGAAAATGATCGCTTCCAAAAAGATCATCTTCGGTTTTCCACGTGTTGTCTATATAAAGGATAGGGCTAGCGAAGGTAATGCCTATGTTTGTAAATGTGTTGTGTGCTTAAGTGTGTTGGTGATTTGTCATTTAAAGTTATGTAGTTTGATTGTGTTATGAACTTTTCAAGCGTTTTTCCTCTTGAGTGGTTTGAGTTTGAACCCCATCTTTGTACCAGCCATTGAAGTCCCCTGTGACTATGGAAGGTACGATGGGTGCATCTAAGATGTCATGAAGTTTTTTTTTAGGGTGATGGCTTGGTTAGGTGCAATGTAAGCAGACAGAATCTGAAAAGTTTGTTTTGCAGTGATTTCGGCACATACTGCGTCAAGGCCGTCTTTAAGTGGTATGTCTTGGGTTTGTATTGATTTGTGTATTAGTAGGGCGACGCCGCCATAAGTGGGTGCTGTGTTTTTTGCTTTTAGTATGTATTTAGTAGGTATAGGTATATGATATATATTGGTTAAATGTGTTTCTTGGATGGAGATTATATGAGGAGTATATTTGATTATTAATAGTTGTAATTCACTGTAGTTACTTATATAACCATTCATGTTCCATTGAATAATTTTGATAGTCATTAAATCAATTTAGAAAAGAAGGAGTAGAGTATAGTGTGAGTATATAATTATATCTAGTATATGATAGCTACAGTATAGGTTTTTTTCTTATGTTTATTGGTTATCACTGTCGCTGTGTGTGGTGTATTTGTTTTTGTGAGTTTGTTTTGGTTTAGATTGGGTGGGTTTGGCAGCCTTAGAGTGGTTGTAAGAGAGTTTTTTTCTTTTGTGAAGATTTTTGGTTTAAGGTCTTGCGTCAGGTTAGATGTGTAACTGGTAGTGTTTGCACTAGAGAAGGTTTCGTTGTCCATTTCGGTTTCCATATCTTCTAGTTCTTAGTTGGTTTGTATATCTGGGTTAATCCGTGGTCGTTTTGTATTGTTGGTGTGATTTGGGTTTGTTAACGTAAGTGATATGATATTTTTGGATGTGGATGCAGATGGTAAGTTTTGGTGATACGCTTTGCTGGTTTCATTGGTCTTGTGGTTGGCTTGTATGTATGTGTATGCCGCTTGTGGTGTTAGTGTATTTGCATTAGTCTGAGATGTGGAGGTGGCTAGAGTAGTTGCGTAGCTGTTTTTTAGTTGCTGACTGTGTCGTCCGTAGTAGATACTTAGGGCAGTTTTGTGATCGACTTTTTCTGTTGTTTTTATGGCCACTAATTCCTGCTGTTTAATGAAAGTTGGGCATTTGCGATCAAGTGGGCTGTCTACTTCGGATTGTTTTTTTTGAGGCAATTTTTATACCCTGTACCCATAAGGTTCAAGAGTATATTAAAGTCGCTAAAATGTATGTAACAGGCAGAAGGAAAATTTTCCGACCCCATAAACTATATATATTCTTGATCAGCATCAACAGCCGAGTCGATATAGCCATGTCCGTCTGTCCGCCATGACAGTCTGTCCGTCTCTCTGTCTGTCCGTCTGTCTGTCTGTCCGTCTGTGTGAACACGTAGATCTCAGAGACTATAAGAGCTAGAGTAACCAAACTTGGTGTCAACATCCTCCTAGTCCATACGCAGATCAAGTTTGTTTCAAATTTTTTGCCACGCCCACAGCTGAAATGTGTGAGCGAGATAGCATGCGCATGTTGCTTTGTACCGAATGACGCATTAGATTCGTTCACTGACATGAGTGAGCGAGAAAGCATAAATTTGGTGATTCGGCTTGCTAGGAGAGAATTTTATTAAGAAAATTTATATTCAATTAATGGGGATTTGGAGGAAGTTTGAGTTTGTAACATATTTCTTATTGGTACAGGGTATACGCAAGTCGGCAGGAACGACTTGCTTACTTCATGTTTGTTTGTACATTTCTCGTGTTCTATTGTATGATGTTGTTCTGAGCAATTGACGCAGATAGCTTCTAGGGTTTTACAAGTAGCTGTGGGGTGTCCGAAGCGCAGGCATTTTTTGCATCTTAGTGGGAATGGGATGTATGGTCGTACCTGATCATCTCATAGCCTATCCTAAGAGACTCTGGTAGTTTAAGACTTGCAAAGGTAATTGTTATCAGCCCAGTTTCTACTAAGTTGTTGTCTTGCTTTTTTAGAATTTTTCGAACTTCATGTACATTTTGCGTTTTTAATTCATGTAATATTTCTGATTCAGCTATGTTTCGTAGCTCGTTGCAGTAAATTACGCCTTTTGAAAAGTTGAGAGTTTTATGTTCTGTTGCTACTATTTCCAATTCTGCCATTTTTGTTAGTTTAGTTAGCTTTATCGCTTGTAGATTATTTTTTGTTTTAACCAGAAGGGTGCCGGCTCTTGTTTTTTTACAAGAATCGACTTCACCTCTGCATGCATAGTCGATGGTTTTTTTTTTGAGGAATGGTGATATATTTTCAAACGATTTATTGTCTTTTCTGGAAATTACTATATATTTTGGTTCACTTGTATAGTTGGAAGTGTATATGTCTGACGGTTTGGTCATTTTTGAATTTTTTTGAGCACATGCCCAAGATGATTATAACTTCTAGTTTTATTTTCTTTTTATTTTTGTATTCTCTTTAGTATAACGGTTTGTTTTGTTTTTTTTTGTTGTTGTTATTTTTGTAGCGGGTACACAGCAGTAGCACGTCTTATCACCAAAAGGTTCAGAGTGGAACTGAGTAAAATTTTATTATTGTGTATATATGTAAGTTATTCTATCTTATTCGAGGAGATCACCTTGCAAAAGCAAGGATTTGATAGCCGTCACCAAACGGCAATTATCAAAGACCTCGGTTCGATCTTACGTTATAATAGTTTATTTTATCTTGTAATCCAATCTCCCTCGGGTGTTCGCCACCCAACACCTCCAGACATCGGCCTCCCAGCTCGTTCTGACTACGCTCCCGCTGTTGCCGCTCCTCCTACTTGGTGCTGCCGCTTCACAGTGGTTGCGTTTGTATGGGGAGAGCGGCCAAAAATACTTCTAGTGCAGATAAAATGATGAAATTTTTCCAAAATTCCATAAAAATATATTAAGTAATATAGCATGGCTAAATAAGTCGTATAGACCAGAAGCACCCTGCACCACCCCCTAATACGTAACCTCAAAAAAAAAAAATTAATAAAATATAACATTAGAACAAAACAGAAGATTTATTAAAAATAAATAAAGCAAATAGTAAGAAAAACAAAAATTATATAATAAAAACTAATTTTATCAAGTTCTGAGATTATATTTACATACATATACTCATCTAATAAAAATTGAAAAGTACTGTTTAATAATTTTGTTTTTTTGTGCAAGGTAACTTTCTTTGACCAGTAATGAAAGGGTCTGAGCTAAGTAACAATCTATTTAACAAAGTATTGGCTTTGCCATTGGTTGAAATACATGAAATTTTTCTCGTATGTTGCTCTCTAAATTTTTTAATATCTTTATTTTTTGATTCTGCGGCTTCTTCAGATAATTCTCCTATGGAAACCAGCGCATAACTTATTATTTCAGGAGCATGTAGAAGATGGTGACATGTAGTACCATGGATAAAATTTAATTAGTTGTTTTGCAGTGTTAAGTGCATAGTATCCAAACTTTTCTATATTAATTTTATAGCCAGACGATATGCATTGCAGTACTGTTGAACACCTAATTAAAACATTTTCCTCTAATCCTGTAATTTCAGCAGACAATTTTGGATCGCTAAAAATTTTTTTTGCAGAATTTCAGTCTTGGATGTTCCACTTCCTCCACATTTCGGTTTGTCGACGATCAATTATGCTCAACTTGAATCAGTGAATTGGATACAATGCACGTTGTGGGTTTCAGAGCTGCAATTTTCACCTTGAAGTAATTTTCTTCGCTAAGGGCCAATTGTGTTGTTTCTTTTTGAAATTGGAACTTTATTGGTCTGCAGTAGCGTGTAGATGATGGTCGAGGATTTTTCCAAATTGATTTGCGGTTTCTAGGATCTTCATCTTTGGTTATTAGTTGCAGTGGGACATAAGAGGTAACAAACAAACTTGAATCGTCAAAATCATTAATCGTTGTTTTTTGTTTATATTCCGAATGCCCAGAACTGCCATCAAAGTCCCATTTCCCAATTAATGTCAAATTGTAATCATCAATGCTCTGCAGTTCAACATCAGTTCAACTTGCGAATCACTGACATTGATGTTTACAGGATAACTTGCTGCTTTGGCTGCCAGAAGTTTTTCGTAGCTTGCGAGTAAATTATACGACGTTTTAGTATTAATAAAACTTCGTATAGTTATATACTGTTGTTTACTCAAGCCTGTCTCCACGAGAATCGATAGCACTTCATCGGCACTGAATTCCGAAAACGCTGGACTAGATAAGTTGCAGGAACGTAGGGCACAACCAATGGATTTATCGGATTTTGAAAGCTCAGCAACATTTCGACGTTTTGTCCTTTTAGAAGACTCGATGAAATCTTTTTTCGGCCTTCCACGAACAGTTGCTTTGGCTATTGATTGGGACATCTGGTGGTCACAGCGCAATGAAATTGTTTCCTTTTCTTTCAGCCAAACATTTTGATATTGTAATACAGAGGATTTTGTACGATTGTGGTTTTGCCAAAGAGTTGCGATTCTTTTGCAAATGCAATATGGGCGATTAGTTGATTTTGGCGGCATAAAGTCCACACATAGAGCTAGGCGCTTAATTTTTTTTTTTAAGTGTTACTAATATTTTAGTTTGATTTCGGATTTTTTTTTTTAGTCAATTTGACCACGCCTTTATTTTCCGCCCCTTTATAACCCCGGCACCTGCACAAAAATTTCAATTTTTATTATAAAGCAAAGCATAAAAATAGAAAAAATAATATTTTACCATGTTTTAACAATATTCCAAATTTAAAAAATCAAAAAGTTAATAATCTTCTTCATCCAAAACAAAAGAATTGTCATGTTTGTCATCGCTTTCGTTGTCTGATTCGGTGTCTTCATCATTTCCAAAATTGTATGAACTCAGCTCTGATTTTGGATTCTCTAAAAGGTTTATAACTTCTATTGGAAGCGGTTTCTTTTTCAAATTTTGCAGCCTCTTATTTATATAGTAGCTTGATATTAATGGATCAGATGAGTCGATGGCTCTATTAAAAACGTCAACCATATTACTTAATCTAGAATTTTTTCTGGCATGAGAACGTCGGTCCATTTTATAATGTTTGTTACGAGCTTCTGATGCATTTTCACCCAAACATCCAACTGGAACTATACACAAATTTATAATGTCTGCTCCGTGAACTAATATTTTATGTACAGTTGGAGACATTGGGTACCACGGATATGTTTTCATATATAGATTAAAAGTGTCTTTACAAAATTGTCGGTACTTTTGTGGGCTGATCGAGAATTCACACGATATTGCTATTAATATATAGTAAAAATTATTTAAAATGACCTCATCAAACAATGTTATGGATGCAAACAGTTTTGTATTTCCAAAGATTCGTCTCGCCGAGTTACCATCATTGCTGTTACCACTTCCGTTCTGTTTTGGTATGCTAATATGCAAACCCATTACCTTCCATACTGTTTGCTGAATTTCCTTCTTTCTTATTATCATTTTATTTTTATCATCGCCAGGTCTTTATATCCATACGGTACGATATATTCAAGACGAATTCCATAAATCGAATCCATGCATGTAATAGACTTACGCCGTATTTTAAAGAGCCAGGCTGAGGTTGAAAGGTTTCAGAATTAAAATCTGTGATTTCGATAAGTTTTTTGGGATTTACGGCACAGATTGGGCAACATTGATTGGATTTTGTACCAGTTATGACGTTTAATACCTTTCCATCAATTAATGACATGTATGTTTTAAAATCCACAGAAATATTTTTAGATTGCCATTTGAACTTTTCCAATTTCGCTACTTGCATATCTAAATTTTCTTTTTCGCATAAGATTTTTGTGGAGCTCTCTTTCGCGTATTCAATTTTTAAAGGCCTACAAAACCTTACTGACTGTGGGCTTCTATTTAACCATATTACGCGATTTAAAGAATCAATTAGACGTAATGGTATGACAGTGGATACGAACAGCGATTGATCTAAGAAATCAGGTTCATCTGAATCAAATTTTTGTTTATATGAACTTTGACCCGTCGATCCATCAAACCCATAGCTAATAATAAGGGTGCAGTCCGTTACATTTTCCATTTTCTCTAAAACATCATTTTGTAAGGTCAATATTCGTTCAGCTGTGTGGTTGAGCAAATCCTGCAGAGAAACCTTTGCCACAGTTTCGGAAATACTAATTCCTGACGGTCTGCATTGCAATTTTGTAGATCTTATTAAGTCGTACCCGGACATATATTGCAGCCGTGCGCCTTGTTGAGTTGTGTAAAACTGATATATTGCTGCTTTGATAAATTATTCTCCAATAAAAAAGCTAATGCTTTAATATTAGAAATGCGATCTGGTCCCGCTTGATTTGTTATTTCGGGATTTACAACATTTTCCTCAGTCATTACATTTCGCAAGTCGCCAACCAATTTATTTTCTTTACTTTTACGGGCAGACGCAGAGGCGGCATGCAAAAGTAATGCAGTAGAGCAATCATTTTGAACGGCAACTTCTGATGCCATTTGCCTTCGTAGTCTAGGCCCGGCCTTGGCATATCCTACTTTTTGGACGACCCATCTTCGATGGTGATGGCTTAGCAGTATCCTCCACTTCAATTTTTATTTCCATACATTTTGCAAACCATTCTGAGTGAATTGACTTGAATCGCTCAAGATTTCGATTGTATTTGCGCAAGTATCGTTTTATATAATATTCAAAATTAGTTACTTTTGCCTTAATTTGCTGTATGTTTGATTTGTTCAAATTATTTTCATTTATTTCTTCCATTATGTACGCTGCGACAGCATCGTACAGCAATGGCATTGCGATTGTTGCTGTTCCAAATATCAACAAGCGTGTTGTTGTTGAACGTAAAGGAAACTTCAAGTGCAATTTTTTTTAAAAGGAACAAAAATGAGCAAAAAAAATGATTACTACAATAAACTAGACACATCCATTAGTAACTTGCCATTTTTAGTTGCATGTTTTGATATGCAATTTTCAAGAAATACTCCACGGAACACAATTAAAATTGTTAGATTTTTGCTAAAAATACAATCAACAATAACACTGGACATTAAAAACACATTTAGCATAAATAAAAGATTCTAAATACGTTGAGCTTTGCTATCCATATTACACTTATTTATTTAAACGAAACCAATAATAATTTAAGCACTTTCAACAGCATGAAATTTTTCGCGCCAATTTATATAATTGCGAGCTTCAACAGATCAGCAGGTTTGAAGGGCTGCTACAAAAAGAGAGTTGCCACCCGATAAAAAAAAATTGTTTTTCAGCTAACTGAAGTGTTTACTATTAATAAAAAATAACATTTTCTTAATATTTTACCATAAATTTTATGACTTTATTCCGCCCATTATGAAAAATCGCCCATAGTGAAATGTACGAAATACGCTTTGACAAATCATCCAGGTCGACAATGTAACCGCGCTTTTTAATTTCAATGTGTACAAATTCTATAAGTGTCTTTTGTTTTTCTGCATTGGTTCCATTTGTTGTGCACCAAAAATCAAAAATATATAGGCGCGTAAAAACACACCTATAAAAATTATCTACGAAATTCAATCAACCAAATCAAATAAAAAAAATGATTAATTAATAAAAGAATAAACAATTTTCAAAATCATACATAACCACAAACGACGAAAACAGAGACAACAACAACAAAGCAATACGCAAATCATCTGTTTCGCAGGGCACAGCTGATCTTTAATAATGGGAGACGCCGTCACTTTATTTACGTTTATAAGTGCATGGGCAAATTTGGGCACCTTAACTAAACACATTTATTACCTTAAAAGTCAGACAAATACAAGGATATACAACATATCTGTGGAATTTTGTAGAATCATAACTAAAACTCCAGCTAAACATAAAAAAGATGCTTAAAAACACACATAAAAAAGATTAAATCAAATAAATTAATTTCACAATAATAATTTAATTAGTTGATTAGTTATTTACATTAGAAATTAGAGTAAATACCTTGTACTTCAAAATCCATGCTAAAAAAATTAATCTGAAACTCTTAAGATGACGTTTGATCACTTTGAAATGCAACGCTATGTCCACATAATTCAGAGTGAAAAGTTGCTATGGAAAAAGCGTGAACTTTTCACTGCAGGTCTGTATGTAAGTATGTGGATATTTTCATAGGAATTTGAATAAGGAATTTGTCTACTTATCGGAATCTCTATCGGTGCAAATGCTGGGGAGAGTGGAAGGATATCCGGCTCGAAGGACCAATGAATATGTAGGGGGGCGGAGCTCCTGATCCAGCTAGACAAATCCCTTCAATCGATATAGGGGCCAGTCCCTGTTGATGTATGGGCCTTGCACAAAGAAAAAGTCGGCTTCTGTTGCTCCGGCTTAATATTCACTTTTATTGTGTTATATGGCGCGAGAGTGAGTTTACAGTAAATTGTATCGAATATGTATATGTAGTGTCATATGGGTGCATACGTACGGAGAGAGGGCAGCCCTGGATGCGGTGTGACAATGTGGCATCATCAGTAGTCAGAAAGGAGAACGAACGAAGGAACGATAGAGAGCAGACGCACAATAAGAAGTTGTCACCATAAGTTGTTTAAGTTGTGTTTAAAGTTGTCACAGTCGTAAAGTTGCTAAAAGTTGTCACCTAAAGTTGTTGTGTCAGAGTTCTTTTATATTAATCTGTTCAACTGACTATTTTGCTACATAACTATTTTTAATATTAATAAACAACAATTATTGTATACACACAATAATTCTTACATGGGGGCTCAACCGCTCAACCGTTGAAGAAAAAAATAAAAAAGAACAGTAATACAAGTTGAAAAAACGTGAAAAAGTGAAAAGAAGAGACAGAAGAAAGTTGATAAAAATGTTACAGTGTACCCATGTGCGTCCAGAATTGATGCAGACGAATCGCGGCAGACTGGCGCCGATGAAACGAAGAGAGAAGATGAAAACGTGGAAAATATGCACACGAATGTGCGGAGCAGCGACTTGGAGACGCTGATCAGAATGTTGGCAGTTAAATTTGAAGACAGCGGTTCGCAACGTATCGATAAATTTTCAAACGTAACAGTCGATAGTTTTGCAAAGGTGGTACCGGACTTTGATAGGACATCAATTCCAACAGTGGTTAAAGAATTTTGAAGAAAATGCCGAGGCATATCAGCTGAGCGAGAAGCAAAAGTATGTCAACGCACGTAATAAAATGATGGGCACTGCAAAGTTATTTTTAGAAACCATTATAGTTGGCAATTATGAAGAATTGTGTATAGCCCTGATGGATGAGTTTGACCAAAAAACTAAGTAGCGCAGGGATTCATAAGCAGCTGAGAAGTCGCAAAAAGTTGCAGTACGAAAATTTTCATGATTATGTATTACAGATGCGTAAAGTTGCTGCTCTTGGTGAAATCGGGGACGAATCGGTTATTACATATATCGTGGACGGACTAGAAGTACGGGAGGATTTGAAATACCCATTATACAGCTCAACTTCTTTTAAGCAAACAATAAAAGTAAACAGTTGCATTGCTTCAACTGTGGAGCCACAGATCATAAAAAAGCTGATTGTAATGTGGGTACTAAATGTTTCAAGAGTAACGGCATAGGCCGTAATCAAAGGAATGTCCTGAAAGGAAGCATCAAGTAAATATAGTGCGGAAGTCCGATGAAGACAGCCGATTAAAGGAATTTTCGATTGACGGCAAAAAAGTTATTTGTTTGGTGGATACCGGCGCAGATATAACTATCATGAGACGAGACAAATATGAGGAACTTTTTCTGGATCGTCAGATGCAAAATCACATCGAAAAATTATTTGGCCTTGGAAATGTTGTTACAAAGGTTATAGGCGAGGTTACTACTACAGTCAAGGTAGATGGATTGAGTACAGAACACACAATACTGATCGTCCCTAACTCCAAATTAGAAGCTGATGTACTTATTGGATATGACTTCGTCAAAAAGTTTACGGTGATAATGGATCCCAACGGATGTACATTTAGCCTTCACGCTGATGAGAAAAGCCAATTGAACGTTTTAAATGTGGTAAGCTCTGTAAATGAAATTGATGTGGAACCAAAATATGCTGATACAGTCGCAGCATTAATAAAGGACTATAAGCCGAAAGGTAACCCGTTAAGTTGCCCGATAAAATTAAGCATACTGCCAAATTGTAATAATATTCTATTTAGAGAAACTCCCAGTCGTCTATCGTCAAATGAATAGAAAATTGTAAAGGATCAAGTAGAAGAGTGGTTAAATCAAGGAATCGTGCGGCAGTCCAACTCAGACGTGGCAAGCAGAGTAGTGCTAGCAAAAAAAGAAAGATGGATCGCACAGACTGTGCATAGATTATCGAAAATTAAACACACTCGTATTGAAATCGTTGAAGAGGTGTTAGAAAATGATAGAGAAAATGCAACAAGCGAAATACTTTACAGTCATGGATCTTAAGAACGGATTTTTTCACGTGGACATCGAAGAAGAAAGTCGTAAATATACAGCATTCGTGATAAAGCAAGGGCTTTTCGAATTTAATAAAGCGCCTTTTGGATTTTGTAATTCCCCAGCAGTCTTTGTAAGATTTATTTACTACATTTTCCAGAAGTTGATAAATGCAGGAATTATGGAAATTTATGTTGACGATATTGTGGTATTCGGATCTGCGCTTTTTTGCGCCTTTTAAAATATTTGCTGATATTGCAGACAAAGTAGAGTTCAGTCACACGGAGTTGCTTCAAATTTGGATTGATAATGGGCGCACAAGTAAAGCGCTTTCTGAGTGGGTGTTTGAAAAGATTAATGAAAATCTTAAGGCAGCTAATAAACTTGAAATAAAACAAAAAAATTTCGAACTTTGTCGCTTATATATGCAATTACATGCCAAAATGCCAAAAAAAATATAAAAATTCAAAGAGAAACACCAACAGTTCCTTGATTCAAAAATGACAATACTTATTGAAAGAGCTGCTGTGAAAGAGTGTTCCGTTGGTAGTCCACGGCTGACTTATGATGAAGGCAGTAGTCGTTTAAAACGAAAGATAGCTTCAGATATCGCGACTAGTCAAGGGCATAATACAGCAATGCTTTTTCATGCAGCTACCATATGCGCCAAAAAAATAAAAATGTAATGAATGTACTGACTGTATTGATTGTTCTTTAAAAGAAAATATTATCAATGTCAAGAGGTAAAGCGATTGCATTCAAAAACCAGTTCAGATGACTGGAGATGAAGCATTAGCATTTCTACTTGAAAATTCTTTCTCCAAAAACCAGTATAACGCCATTCGAACCATAAACCAGAAGCATGGTTGCGACATATTCCCATGCTACGACAACGTTTTTAAAGCTAAATCTGAATGTAGACCCGTCGGAATACAAGCAACAGAAACTTCAGCACAAGTTTCGTTACAAAATATGCTGAACCATACTGTAAAAAGAATAATTATTTTTCAAAAAGAAGTTTTTGCTCAATTTGAAAGCATAACCGATGTGAAGTTAATCGTCACCTATGGCTTTGATGGATCGACTGGACACAGTTTATACAAGCAACAATTTGAAGAAAAGGTGCAGGACACGCTTGACCAATCTCTATTTGTCACATCAATAATCCCTGTAAAGTTATTAGATTCTTTGGGGAGAGTTCTATGGATGCATTCTAAAACTCAATCAGTGCGATTTTGTAGACCACTGAAAATCGAATTCATTAAGGAGAGCAAAGAACATATTTTAACAGAAAACAATAGATTGAAGGACGAAATTGAAAACTTGAAACCGTACTTATTCAATAATTGGTCTGGGAGAACTGTCTCTGTTTCCTTTGATCTAAATATGACACTTATCGATGGAAAAGTTTTAAATGCTTTAACAGGAACGAACTCGACCCAATCATGTCCAATATGTGGTGCTACTCCTCAAACCATTTTGATGACCACGGATTCAAATGCTGAAGTATTTAAGCCAAAGCCTTTTGCTCTGCAATATGGTGTAAGCCCATTACACGCATGGATAAGGTTTCTTGAATTTGAATGAATATGTAGGGGGGCGGAGCTCCTGATCCAGCTAGACAAATCCCTTCAATCGATATAGGGGCCAGTCCCTGTTGATGTATGGGCCTTGCACAAAGAAAAAGTCGGCTTCTGTTGCTCCGGCTTAATATTCACTTTTATTGTGTTATATGGCGCGAGAGTGAGTTTACAGTAAATTGTATCGAATATGTATATGTAGTGTCATATGGGTGCATACGTACGGAGAGAGGGCAGCCCTGGATGCGGTGTGACAATGTGGCATCATCAGTAGTTAGAAAGGAGAACGAACGAAGGAACGATAGAGAGCAGACGCACAATAAGAAGTTGTCACCATAAGTTGTTTAAGTTGTGTTTAAAGTTGTCACAGTCGTAAAGTTGCTAAAAGTTGTCACCTAAAGTTGTTGTGTCAGAGTTCTTTTTATATTAATCTGTTCAACTGACTATTTTGCTACATAACTATTTTTAATATTAATAAACAACAATTATTGTATACACACAATAATTCTTACATGGGGGCTCAACCGCTCAACCGTTGAAGAAAAAATAAAAAAGAACAGTAATACAAGTTGAAAAAACGTGAAAAAAGTGAAAAGAAGAGACAGAAGAAAGTTGATAAAAATGTTACAGTGTACCCATGTGCGTCCAGAATTGATGCAGACGAATCGCGGCAGACTGGCGCCGATGAAACGAAGAGAGAAGATGAAAACGTGGAAAATATGCACACGAATGTGCGGAGCAGCGACTTGGAGACGCTGATCAGAATGTTGGCAGTTAAATTTGAAGACAGCGGTTCGCAACGTATCGATAAATTTTCAAACGTAACAGTCGATAGTTTTGCAAAGGTGGTACCGGACTTTGATAGGATATCAATTCCAACAGTGGTTAAAGAATTTTGAAGAAAATGCCGAGGCATATCAGCTGAGCGAGAAGCAAAAGTATGTCAACGCACGTAATAAAATGATGGGCACTGCAAAGTTATTTTTAGAAACCATTATAGTTGGCAATTATGAAGAATTGTGTATAGCCCTGATGGATGAGTTTGACCAAAAACTAAGTAGCGCAGGGATTCATAAGCAGCTGAGAAGTCGCAAAAAGTTGCAGTACGAAAATTTTCATGATTATGTATTACAGATGCGTAAAGTTGCTGCTCTTGGTGAAATCGGGGACGAATCGGTTATTACATATATCGTGGACGGACTAGAAGTACGGGAGGATTTGAAATACCCATTATACAGCTCAACTTCTTTTAAGCAAACAATAAAAGTAAACAGTTGCATTGCTTCAACTGTGGAGCCACAGATCATAAAAAAGCTGATTGTAATGTGGGTACTAAATGTTTCAAGAGTAACGGCATAGGCCGTAATCAAAGGAATGTCCTGAAAGGAAGCATCAAGTAAATATAGTGCGGAAGTCCGATGAAGACAGCCGATTAAAGGAATTTTCGATTGACGGCAAAAAAGTTATTTGTTTGGTGGATACCGGCGCAGATATAACTATCATGAGACGAGACAAATATGAGGAACTTTTTCTGGATCGTCAGATGCAAAATCACATCGAAAAATTATTTGGCCTTGGAAATGTTGTTACAAAGGTTATAGGCGAGGTTACTACTACAGTCAAGGTAGATGGATTGAGTACAGAACACACAATACTGATCGTCCCTAACTCCAAATTAGAAGCTGATGTACTTATTGGATATGACTTCGTCAAAAAGTTTACGGTGATAATGGATCCCAACGGATGTACATTTAGCCTTCACGCTGATGAGAAAAGCCAATTGAACGTTTTAAATGTGGTAAGCTCTGTAAATGAAATTGATGTGGAACCAAAATATGCTGATACAGTCGCAGCATTAATAAAGGACTATAAGCCGAAAGGTAACCCGTTAAGTTGCCCGATAAAATTAAGCATACTGCCAAATTGTAATAATATTCTATTTAGAGAAACTCCCAGTCGTCTATCGTCAAATGAATAGAAAATTGTAAAGGATCAAGTAGAAGAGTGGTTAAATCAAGGAATCGTGCGGCAGTCCAACTCAGACGTGGCAAGCAGAGTAGTGCTAGCAAAAAAGAAAGATGGATCGCACAGACTGTGCATAGATTATCGAAAATTAAACACACTCGTATTGAAATCGTTGAAGAGGTGTTAGAAAATGATAGAGAAAATGCAACAAGCGAAATACTTTACAGTCATGGATCTTAAGAACGGATTTTTTCACGTGGACATCGAAGAAGAAAGTCGTAAATATACAGCATTCGTGATAAAGCAAGGGCTTTTCGAATTTAATAAAGCGCCTTTTGGATTTTGTAATTCCCCAGCAGTCTTTGTAAGATTTATTTACTACATTTTCCAGAAGTTGATAAATGCAGGAATTATGGAAATTTATGTTGACGATATTGTGGTATTCGGATCTGCGCTTTTTTGCGCCTTTTTAAAATATTTGCTGATATTGCAGACAAAGTAGAGTTCAGTCACACGGAGTTGCTTCAAATTTGGATTGATAATGGGCGCACAAGTAAAGCGCTTTCTGAGTGGGTGTTTGAAAAGATTAATGAAAATCTTAAGGCAGCTAATAAACTTGAAATAAACAAAAAAATTTCGAACTTTGTCGCTTATATATGCAATTACATGCCAAAATGCCAAAAAAAATATAAAAATTCAAAGAGAAACACCAACAGTTCCTTGATTCAAAAATGACAATACTTATTGAAAGAGCTGCTGTGAAAGAGTGTTCCGTTGGTAGTCCACGGCTGACTTATGATGAAGGCAGTAGTCGTTTAAAACGAAAGATAGCTTCAGATATCGCGACTAGTCAAGGGCATAATACAGCAATGCTTTTTCATGCAGCTACCATATGCGCCAAAAAATAAAAATGTAATGAATGTACTGACTGTATTGATTGTTCTTTAAAAGAAAATATTATCAATGTCAAGAGGTAAAGCGATTGCATTCAAAAACCAGTTCAGATGACTGGAGATGAAGCATTAGCATTTCTACTTGAAAATTCTTTCTCCAAAAACCAGTATAACGCCATTCGAACCATAAACCAGAAGCATGGTTGCGACATATTCCCATGCTACGACAACGTTTTTAAAGCTAAATCTGAATGTAGACCCGTCGGAATACAAGCAACAGAAACTTCAGCACAAGTTTCGTTACAAAATATGCTGAACCATACTGTAAAAAGAATAATTATTTTTCAAAAAGAAGTTTTTGCTCAATTTGAAAGCATAACCGATGTGAAGTTAATCGTCACCTATGGCTTTGATGGATCGACTGGACACAGTTTATACAAGCAACAATTTGAAGAAAAGGTGCAGGACACGCTTGACCAATCTCTATTTGTCACATCAATAATCCCTGTAAAGTTATTAGATTCTTTGGGGAGAGTTCTATGGATGCATTCTAAAACTCAATCAGTGCGATTTTGTAGACCACTGAAAATCGAATTCATTAAGGAGAGCAAAGAACATATTTTAACAGAAAACAATAGATTGAAGGACGAAATTGAAAACTTGAAACCGTACTTATTCAATAATTGGTCTGGGAGAACTGTCTCTGTTTCCTTTGATCTAAATATGACACTTATCGATGGAAAAGTTTTAAATGCTTTAACAGGAACGAACTCGACCCAATCATGTCCAATATGTGGTGCTACTCCTCAAACCATTTTGATGACCACGGATTCAAATGCTGAAGTATTTAAGCCAAAGCCTTTTGCTCTGCAATATGGTGTAAGCCCATTACACGCATGGATAAGGTTTCTTGAATTTGCTCTGCATATTTCGTATCGGATAGGAATAAATAAGTGGCAAATCAGAGATCCAAATGATAAGGCTTTTATGGCATCTCGAAAAAAAAAATATTCAAGAAAAGCTATGGAAACAAATGGGACTACACGTAGATAGACCAAAACAAAACGGAAGCGGCAATACAAATGAAGGGCTTTTTCAAATGTTCACTTATCCTCATCTATTTTGAACTTTGATGAGGATATTTTTGAATGCTTTGGGACACTTTTGATTGCAATCTCCTGTGAATATGAAATATGTCCACAAAAGTTCCAGAATTTCTGTAAGAAAGCTTCAGACTTATACATGGCAAAATGTCCTTGGTATCCAATGTCGCCGACGGTTCACAAAATATTGGTTCATGGATCCCAAATTATTGCTGCTTCTTCAGTTCCAGTCGGATGCTTAGGAGAAAATGCTTCGGAGAGCCGAAACAGGTTTTACAAACGGGATGGACTGTCGCATTCTTGAAAAAACAATCGCATTAATAACTTAGTAGATGTGTTTCACCGAGCAATTGATTCATCAGATCCCCTACTTTCAAGTAAATATTTTTTGGATAAATACGACAACCACAATTATAAAAAATTGCCGTCAAAAGTACTCGAACTTCTCGCTAAGCCCAATGACGACGAAAATCTCGCCTTAGTAGATATCGAATATGAATCAGATTCAGATTCGGATTATAAACCCTTAGATGCATATTCATATGAGCTCGAAGCAGAAGAATATTAAATAAAAGCGATATTTTAAGTAAAAAATTAAATTTTTTTTATATGAGTTATATGGGCGGTATGAGTGGGCGTGGCCCGATACGTTTGAAACTTTTTCCAATTTTTCTATATATAAATACTATCACGTGTGACAAATTTCAAGTCCTTACGGACAGTATTTTAATTTACGCCGCTATTTTCTTCAAATCTGCCACTGTGCATTGGCGTGAACACATACTAATATGTGGCTAGAGCTTTGCCCCCTTTTATTAGTCGGAGAGCGCAGCTGTCCCGTCCATTGGATGTCTCGACACCATAGCTATCAGCAATCAGCAAACAGAGCAGCTTCTTATTTTGTATCTTCGATTGTATAGTTGATCTTGTGCAGTTTAGTGGTTCGAACAAGCCTACGTACGCCATTTATAGGAGTGTCATAGCTGAGCTGTAGTAGATAGTGCTGCAAAAATATCGCAGCTGAATCGATATTATCGATTTCCTTGAACTTTCGGATAATATCGATCTGCTTTTGGTAATATCGATATATCGAAAAAATAGTCATAATGGTCAATGGCCGGATACTGTTAATAAATTAACGTTCCTTAACAAAAACCAATGGGTTTTAAATTAGTAACTAAAAGATCTCAATACTGCCATGAAGGCAATTGTTTTTGTTAAATTGTATTATTACATTTTAAGTTTGAATTTTTAGTTCTCAATACTGCCATGAAGGCAATTGTTTTTGTTAAATTTTATTATTACATTTTAAGTTTGAATTTTTAGTTGAGTCATTTTTTTTGTTTCATGATGATGAAATTGAATTTCAATATTAATTTATGTTTGATCTCAATTGAGTTTTTGTATTCTTGTATTTTATCCCTAAACACAAAAGAAAAGAACTGTTTCTCTGCGTTACAAACTTCTAACCAATTTTATACCACCCTTTGCAAGGGTATACAAAAATTTCGATATATCGATAATATCGATTTTTCCCCCCAAAAAATCGACAATATCGATACTTCAAAATATCGATTATTTTGCAGCATCTGGTGGAAATATTAGATTAGTATTTTTAAATGCTGGTGTTTATTATTTACCAGGTTTGTGAAGAGTTCCAGTTAATAATTATTTTGATAAATTATAATAATTTTCAAAAAAGTTAACGCATAATTTTCACATCGTGACATACCCAAAGTAAAACAATAAAACAAAAAAAATTTTTTCGAATGTTTCATAAAACAATAAAAAAAAAAAAATCGAAAAACCAAAAGAAAGAATTATGGACGCTTATGGTTAGATTTTAAGTGTGTCTTGTAAAAGAGTTTACCAGACTTAGTACGAACTGTTACCTTTCTATTTTCCTGCACCTCTGCATGTGTAAATCATCGAATCTGCTTCGCCCTATATTTTGGATCTCAGGTGGAGAACCACTGCCCTATATGTATATAACCTGTCCCTGACTACCTGATAATCCTGGATGATTATATCTGCTCTTCGTATACACGCAGAAAAATATTTGAACCTCCTTTACGCAATCGGGCAGTGTTACTATCTGCATAATTTCATTTTCATTTATCTTTGTCTTTTGTTTTTTAAGCTGTATTTATTTCTACTTCTTCAAACTTGCTCCTTTAATTAAAATTTTAAAAAATATTACTTCTGTTCTTTTAGATTTATTTCGAAAATTTAATGGACTTTTTCAAAAACAAAATTAATATAATTAGGTACGTTTTTTGCAAATTTTTTATTTGATTTCAAGTTTTTTTCATTTATTGTTGGGTCAAAAATTTTTTAAATTGGGTATCATTTAATTATTGTATGTTAATGTAGTGTGTATTTTTTCTTTTTTCGTAGTGTAGTTTTATAATAGTGTAGTTTATAGTTCTTCTTTTTCCAAAATTTAGATATTCCTCAAAGAACGATGGTGCTAGGTGAAAAGATAACAAAAGAGAATTAGTTTTTGTGCGTACAAATGGGTGAATGTATTTTATTTCTTATATTTTTTTTTTTTTTTTTTAATTGCTTTTTTTCATAGTTTGTTCATTCACAATTTTATTTTCTTACTGTTTTCTATTTATTAATATTTTCGTTTTTGTTGTCGCAAAGCTGCCTGCTGCGATGCCCCCTATGTCGGTTGAGTGAGATCTCCATTATCCCTTTTAGTCCTAGCAAGGACCTACTTAGGTGGAGATGAATCCACATCCTCACTCGGGAGGATTTCTTCGGTGGGAAGCACCACTGGTGCCCAATACTTGCGCATTTTTTCACTTTTTATTTTATTCTTATCATAAACTTGCCACTCGCAAACTTTGTTGCCACAGTGCTTTTGACACTTATTATCTTATTATTTTTATTAATCTATGTCGCCGATGAGGATATAAATTGTGGCGTCAGATTAATTTTTGGAGGTCCAACCACTTTAATATTTCAGCGGATATTTTTATACCCTTGCAGAGGGTATAATAAAATTGGTCAGATGTTTGTAACGCATAGAAATAATCGTTTCCGACCCCATAAAGTATATATATTCTTGATCAGCATCGAAAGCTGAGTCGATATGACCATGTCCGTCTGTCCGTCAGTCTGTTTCTTCCCGCTTTTTCGAACATAAATTTTGAGCTACGTGAATAAAAGTCATATCATTCTCTTCATTGATGATTTATCTAAATTAAGTTCGAGAACTGGTAGGATCGGACAACTATAAGTTATAGAAAAATAGGAAAGATCAGTGGTACCTCGGTCAAAATGTGAGTTGTTCAAAACAGTTCTTGTGAGAAAAACTTTTTTGTTTTTTGAGATATCTCAACCAAATTTGGTGAACAGATGAGAATTATACTACATATTAGTAAGTTTGAATCAGATCGGATAATAAACACCGACATATGTAAATCAATAAAATCAATGAATCAACCCCCATCAGCATCAGTATGTATGCATATGCAGCCAATTAAATACGTTTATATTTGCTTTTATATATGCGTACACAAACAACATACATGGAAACATACAAACATACATACATACATATATGCGAACACGTGCTTGAAAAAACTACAAGCTGAGTGCGAAACAGAAAGAGACAAAAAACTATTTGTATTGTGTTGTTGTTTTTTAGAATTCGTCAGAAACTTTAAAGAGCGAGAAGCTGGACGCTTGCAATGTATACCGAAATAGCGAGGCAGTAAATTATAAGTTTGGTAGCGCAATAGGTAGAGATCGATTCTAGAAATGACGTTGAGCGGAGGTTCAAATCCGGCCGTTAGCAAACTCGAATTTTTATACCCTGTACCCATCAGGTACAAGGTATATTAAAGTCGCTAAAATGTATGTAACAGGCAGAAGGAAAATTTTCCGACCCCATAAAGTATATATATTCTTGATCAGTATCAATAGCGAAGTCGATTGAGACTTGTCCGTCTGTGTCTGTCCGTCTGTCTGTATGAACATCGAGATCTTGGAGACTATAAAAGATAGAGCTACCAAATTTGGTGACAACATCCGTCTAGAGTGTAGACAGATCAAGTTTGTTTTAAATTTTTGCCACGCCCATTTCCGCCCCCGCAAATTAGAAAAGACTATAACTAGAGTTGTATTAAAGCTACAGAATTTCTTTTTGGCAGACCCAATTATATAGCCAATATGTACCATCTGACCGATTTTGACCGAACTCGGGCAATAAATATCAAAGATAATACGTATATACATATATCTTCTTTAATGTCTTATGGAAGTTTAATGGAGTCTGGATCTTCAACGGAGTCTTCATGCTGTCCGAACGATGCAAACGCTTTAACCATGTTGGATCCATTGTCGCTGACAGTCTTAAATATTTTGTTGGGGCTTAAATCAAACTCCAAATGAATTTCCACGATTAGTTCAGCTACTTTGTCGTTGCTGTGCGTTAGTTACCACCCCATACCTCACACCCCCGCCAAAACCGAATCGGACATTGTGCTAGTCACCTCGCACAGCACACACCCACACGCGAAATATTCGAAGGAATTATGCAATCGACCGGTCTGCGAAGCATCCGGCCGATTGCAGCATCAGCACTTCTTTCTACACAAACATCCAAGTTCAGCGACCACACAAAACTATAGTCATAAGCACTTTTGTAATTTCTTTACCCAACAGGGAACCTCAAATCATATTTCTAAAATAAAGTAAGATTCACTTTTGTATTTGCACCAGAAGAAGAAGGTTGTATTTATTTATTTATTAATATAAAAAGGCATTAAAAAGGCATTTATAAATATAATCGGAGGGCCACACCTGCTTATACACCGCACTGACTCCCAGCGGTAACTGGCGCAGCTGGTACTAGACAAGGATGAAGATTCACCATTATATATTAGTATTACTGTAAGCAGGAAAAACAGTGTTAAAATGGAAAAGGAAAGTGAAAAAAATGAAAAGAGAAAATTATATCCACAAAAGCAGTTTATGACAAAGAAAATCAAATGAAATGTATAAATGTGCAAACTAAGTAAAATAATAAGTGAAACCATACTAATACATACATGCGCAGAATCAATCGCTGATCACTGTGTCATAAGTGTATATAAAAAAAAATAATAATAAACAAATATATGCAAAAAGAAAATATATATTTAAACACATATATGCATACACATATGCATACTAATACATACATGCGCAGAATCAATCGCTGATCACTGTGTCATGACTGTATAAAAAAAAAATAATAATAAACAAATATATGCAAAAAGAAAATATATATTTAAATACATATATGCATACACATATGCATACTAATACATACAAGCGCAGAATCAATTGCTGATAACTATGCAATGAATGTATATATAAAAAAAATAATAAAAAATGAAGTAAGCAAGTCGTCCCTGCCGACTTGGAGAATACCCTGTACCAATAAGAGACATATTTTATAAACTCAAACTGCATCCAATTCCCCATTAATTGAATATAAATTATTTTACAAAATTCTCCTAGCAAGCCGAAACACCAAATTCATGCTTTCTCGCTCACTCATAACAGTGAACGAAACTAATGCGTCATTCGGTATAAAGCAACATGCGCATGCTATCTCGCTCACACGTTTCAGCTGCCACTGCCCATAGAATTTCACTACAAAACATATATACGTATTATCTCCGATATTTATTGACCGATTTCGACCAAATTTGGTCAGATGGTACATATTGGCTATATAATTGAGTCTACTAAAAATAAATACTGTAGCTTTAATACAACTCTAGATATAGTTTTTTCTAATTTGCGGGGGCGGAAGTGGGCGTGGCAAAAATTTGAAACAAACTTGATCAGCGTACACACTAGACGGATGTTGACACCAAGTTTGGTTACTCTAGCTCTTATAGTCTCTGAGATCTAGGTGTTCATACGGACGGACAGACGGACGGACGGACGGACAGACGGACAGACGGACGGATAGACGGACAGACGGACATGGCTATATCGACTCGGCTGTTGATCCTGATCAAGAATATATATACTTTATGGGGTCGGAAAATTTTCCTTCTGCCTGTTACATACATTTTAGCGACTTTAATATACCCTTGAACCCTATGGGTACAGGGTATAAAAATAGAAGAACACGATAATAACAAAAAATTTTAGGTGGCACAGAATCAATCGCTGACCACTGTGCCACAAGCTTATACGTTTATACATTTCTACAAACAAAGAAAAACAAGAAGAAAAAAAAGAATGCAAACTGCTTAAGAAAAATATAAAATAAAACCCCCGAAATAGAAAGATATTCACAAAAATTTTTACCTTCACAAAGAAAATACAAATTCTTACTTTTAACAAAAAAATTTTTTGCTTTTCCAATACTGTTTTAAAGATAAACAATTTAGAAACATAAAACAATTCACTAATTAAAACAATATTACAGAACACAGAAATAAGAAGACTTCAAAAAAAAATAACAAAAAGGGATAATCAAGGTCAAAAACTAACATCCCGTGGCACAATATTTTCACAACATTTATATTTATATAATTATATACACACACACACACACATACACACAAATTTTATAAAAAAGTTCTTTTGAAAAAATCAAATAGAAAGAAATAGAAACGAAACTCAAGAAGTTGTTGACAAACCGATTTTTCTACTCTGAATGTCAAAGAAATTAGTAGCAAAAACTAGGTCTCGATTAGGACTCAGAAGTTCTAGCCTTACAGACATTACTGAAGAAACCTCCCCTCCTCAAGCAAACCGTATAATGGACTCGGCTAACGCCTCAGGGTCACTAACGCCGACGATTAGCGGACCACCCCCTACCCCTACCCCGACAACTAGTAACCTAAGTGTAGTAGGAGGGCTCAGTATAACGGACATGTTGCCTTTGGTAAAAGAACTACCTACGTTCGAGGGCGTAGCAGGGGCACTAGACAATTTCATTACTAGTGTGGAGGAAATAATCATGCTAGTTAGGGGTGCCGACCAAACCCCCTTCGGACTGTTATTACTTAGAGTAATAAGAAACAAAATTACAGGAAAAGCTAATGAGGCCCTCAATTTAGCAGGGACAAAACTAAACTGGGATGAAATCAAGGCAAATCTAAACAGATTATATGCTAGTAAGAAAAGCGAGGTTATTCTACTCAACGAAATCCAGTCCCCACCGCAAAACTTACCACTACGGAAACTGTACTCTGGATTAGTAAAACTCCGTGGAGAATTACTATCCCTCCTGACCAATAACGGTCAGATGCCCAGTGCAGTCGAAGCAAAGAAACAGCTATATAATGACATCTGCCTGAACACATTCTTGATCAACCTTAGGGAGCCTCTTAAGACGTTAATAAGATCAAAAGATCCCGTCTCGATAGAAGAGGCATATGAACGCTGTCGCAAGGAACAGTCTTTTTACTACCAAAACCCCAACAATTCACAATTCAGAGAGAATCAGGCAACTTTTCAATATTGACGAAACCCAAAATTTTCGCCCAAACGCCTCAACCAACCAATCGGATACCTAAATAATATCCGTCACGGGTCAACACTCCCGTTTGTATTTTTAACATCAGAAGAAAATACAAAACTCAAATTTCTGTTAGACACAGGAGCAACCCACTCCCTTATTGACCCTGATATCGTTCCTCTTAACCAAAGAGAAAATTTAGAGATACCTGTAACAATAGTTACAGTACTTAACAGCCATTCAATATCACAAAAAGTCTCACTCCCATTCTTTAAGGAATTTAAAGCACAAGGGATAATACAATTTCTACTTTTTAAATTCCACTCTAGCTTCGATGGCCTCATTGGAATAGACATCTTATCCAAAATAAAAGCACAAATAGATCTAGGAGAGTTACGGTTGGGAACTCCCAATGCGGCAATAGAAATTTTAACACAGAGAAATGCGACAACAACAGTCTATACAGTAGCTGCATACACTAGATGCCTCCTTGAACTACTAGTAGACCTACAACAGGGTGACTTCTTCTGCAATACAACAGCAATTAATGACAACTTGTTAATTTCCGAAGGTCTCTATAGTTCAGTAAACGGCATCAGTTGCTTGGAAGTAATAAATACCTCACAAGACGATCAGGAAATATTCCTAGAACACCCCCTGCAAGTGACCCCATACAGTACACTGGACTTTATAGAACTATACTCAATACAGGGCGAACCTCACGATCAAGATATTAGGACTATAAAACCACCCAACATAATGACAGAACATTTAAATGTCGAAGAAAAGAAGGGACTCTTACATATCTGCAAACAGTTCGCAGGCGTTTTCTATAATAAAAAGGACCCACTTACCTTCTCCAATGAAGTAAAACACACAATAAATACTAATAATAGCGACCCCACATTTGTCAAGTCATATAGATACCCATTTATACACAAACAGGAAGTAAGAGATCAGATAAACAAAATGCTCGAACAAAACATCATTAGACCAAGCTATTCTCCATGGAGTGCTCCCGTCTGGGTTGTACCAAATACATCTGACCCTTTAGAAGACAAAAAGTGGAGGTTGGTCATAGACTATAGGAAACTAAACGACAAAACAGTATCCGACCGCTATCCTATCCCGAACATAAATGTGGTACTTGGCCAAATTGGCAAAACAAAGTACTTTTCCACATTAGACTTGGCCAGTGGATTTCACCAAATCCAAATGAACGAAGCAGATATTCAAAAAACCGCATTTTCCGTAGAAAACGGACACTATGAATTCATCCGAATGCCTTTCGGCCTTAAAAACGCCCCTGCCACGTTTCAGAGAGTCATGGATAACATACTCCGCGACCTCATTGGCAATATTTGCTTAGTATATCTAGACGATATAATAATATTTTCACCATCTCTCCAAAAACATTTAATAGATATCAAAAAGATATTCAATAGACTACAGGAAGCAAACTTTAAGATTTAAATATCCAAATCAAACTTTTTAAGAAAGGAAATAGATTTTTTAGGACATCTAATTACCCAGGAGGGCGTTAAGCCAAACCCCAACAAAATTCAAGCCATTAAAGACTTCCCCTGCCCCAGGAGGGATATAAAATCTTTCCTCGGACTTTTGGGGTATTACCGTAAATTCGTGAAAGACTTCCACGGATTACTAAGCCGTTAACAAGACAACTTAAAGGCAAGAAACAAATAATAGTAGATGAAGAATTTACAAACACATTTCAATTTTGTAAAACTCTGCTTTGCAACGACCCAATATTACAATTTCCCGACTTCACAAAAAAATTCTTCCTAACAACCGACGCTAGCAACTTTGCACTCGGGGCAGTATTGTCGCAGGGCACATTAGGAGCAGACAAACCAGTGTCTTTCGCCAGTAGAACACTCTCGGATACAGAAATCAATTACGGGACGTCAGAGAAAGAAATGCTAGCCATAATATGGGCAGTAAAGAATTTTAGACCGTATTTGTTCGGTAGGAAATTTACAATAGTCACAGATCATAAACCATTAACATGGCTTATGAGTTTTAAGGAACCAAGTTCAAAAATAGTTCGTTGGAGACTCCAACTTCTGGAATATGACTATGACGTCGTCTACAAGAAAGGGTCGCAAAATGTAATCGCAGATGCACTTAGTAGAATCTACACAAATACATGCGCTAGTATCAATATAAATGACGCTGAATCTATACAAACACCAACCAATAACGCAACAATCCCCACTTCGGACAAACCATTAAATGATTTTACTTTACAAATAGTACTTCAAACGGGTACAACTTCGCATTTAGAGACCTTAACACCTTTCAAAAACAAACTAAGACGTGTTTTTACAGAACCAACCTTTGACCAACAAACCATAACAGATATACTGAAGAAGGTTATGCAACCTAACAAACCATGTGCAATTTACGCACCAGACGACATATTCAAAAAGGTACAAGATGCCTATACAAGCCACTTTATGTACCTACCAACATACAAGTTAATCAGATGCGTAACCATAGTAAAAGAGATACCTGACCCGAAAGAGCGAGAGGAAGTTATCACAAAATACCACATAAATAATAATCACCGGGGTATCGATGAAACACTCCTACATCTAAAAAGACAAGTTTATTTCCCGCAAATGAAAAGTAAGATTAGTCAAATAATCCGAAAATGCGATACCTGTCAAACACTTAAATACGATAGACACCCCCCCTAATCAACTTCGAAATATCAAAAACCCCCAATGGGCCCATGGACTTAATCCATATAGACGTCTACACAATCAATGCAAAAGTCCATCTGACAATAATAGACAAGTTTTCGAAATTCACTAGTGCATATGTTTTACCAAATAGGACCTGCGTATGTGTCTTAAAATCTTTAAAAAAAATTTATGAGCCTATACGGCATCCCGAAAAAATTGTGTATGATCAAGGCGCAGAATTTTCCAGTCCAATGTTCAAAGAATACTGTGAGCAGTATGACATAGTCGCACATTGCACATCGTTCCAACAGTCCACCAGTAACTCCCCTATAGAAAGAGTACATTCAACACTAACAGAAGCATTTAGGATTATACTACACAAAAGAAAAGAAAAAGGTTTAACCCTTGACCATGAAGAAATACTATCAGAAACACTAATTACTTACAATAACGCCATCCATTCAAGTACAAAGTATACACCATTCGAGCTTTTTAGCGGTAGAACTCATATGTTCAACCAAACAATGACCCCCAATAACAAACACGACTTCCTAAATGAATTAAACACATTCCGCACAAATCTTTATACGGAAGTTAGAGAACAACTTCAGAAAACAAAGGAAGATAGAATAGAGAAGTTAAATAAAGATCGAAATCCACCACAAACACTACCGCCAGATGAGGTTATCTTTAGGAAAGAGAACAGGAGGAATAAAATAACCCCCCGATTTTCGAAACAACAAGTGTTGAGGGACCAAGGCATAACAATAGTCACAGGGAAAGACCAAAAAATACACAAAGCCAAGCTTAGGGTAAAGACAAAGATAAAGTAAAATCCACAACCCTTGTACCAACCTTTCTTAACCCTATCTCTCGGCTTACATTACAGAAGCCTACGGGCAACGGCACAAACTATATCCATCAATCCCCTGGACGGAACATCACCTATTGCTAGAATTAACCTAGGCAACGCAAGAATATTGAGATCTTTTAAAACAATGAACCATATAATAGATGTGGAGGAATATAAGAACTGCACAGACAAAATAAAATTAACAATTAGGCAACTAAAGGCAAATGAAATGTTTAAACCATCTTTAGAACATATATATAGTTTATTAAGATTAAGAACACTCTGCCACGAGAACAAAATAATATTTAATTTAAAAATTCCTGTTTTTGAAGAAAATCTATATAACCTTGAAAGAATAGTACCATTACCCATAAATAACATAAATTACACATATAACACATTTATTATAGCACCAAATTTTATTGCACAAAATAACGACACCATATTATATATAAGAAGCGAATGCATTAAGATAGATGATAGGTCCTACTGCGAACAACTCTCTAACAACGAATTTCCAGACAACAACGATTGCCTAAAAAATATCATCAAGGGCAACACAACGACATGTGACCTGCTACAGACAGGCAACTTCACCAATATCTTCGAACCCGAAAAAGGAATAATATTCGCCTTCAATACACTAAACCTCCTACTGGAATCTACATGCGGAAACTCAACCGTTATTTCTGGATCCCAGATGATTAAGTATTCAAACTGTTCAATATATGTGAACAATATCCAATACGACAACACAGAATGTAACAACACAGAACACCTGAACATCATACTTCCCCCCATCCAGAAGATAATCCAAAATAAAACAATCGAAGTACTGAGCCTAAAGAAAATTCACCTAGACGTGATCCAGACGAATACCAAACTTCTGCTTAACAACAGGATAGTGGAACAACACATGTTCAGCCTCTATACAATTTTCGGATGCCTACTAATAGCCATTTTTCTCGTTTGGAAGCTACGCAAACGGGACATTTCTTATTAACCACAACCGCACTTACCATCAACCATCTTCACTCCAGCCATTCCACCGTTATGGCCGTCGCTCCAGTTTGGGGAGGGAGGAGTTACCACCCCATACCTCACACCCCCGCCAAAACCGCCTCGTACATTGTGCTAGTTACCTCGCCACAGCACACACCCACACGCTAGATATTCTAAGGAATTCTGCAATCGACCGGTCTGCAAAACATCCGGCCGATTGCAGCATCAGCACTTCTTTCCACTCAAACATCCAAGTTCAGCGACCACACAAACTATAGTCGTAAGCACTTTTGTAATTTCATTACCCAACAGGGAACCACAAATTAGATTTCTAAAATAAAGTAAGATTCACTTTTGTATTTGCACCAGAAGAAGAAGGTTGTATTTATTAATATAAAAAGGCATTAAAAAGGCATTTATAAATATAAAAGCACTTATACATATATACATATATATGTATATATATACCCAAATATATATATATATTTATACCAAGAAGACAAGGATATCGGAGGGCCACACCTGCTTATACACCGCACTGACTCCCAGCGGTAACTCGTTCCCTTGAATCGTCTGCAAGCTAGAGTCGCGCTTTTACGTTCAAACGTATGGCTTTCAATCCAATGTACAGTTACACCCAGATAGCTTCTTCTTGAAGAGGACCATATGTCCGCAATGGTGCAAACAAAATCTACTTTTTTCAAAGTTTCTTTTGTATTTTCCAAATATTTGCAGTATTTTGCAGTTATTTGTTTATTACAAGTCTGCCTGCACATTATTTTTGGCCGAGCAGTTGATTGCTGTGTTCCTTCAAGCAAAGCTTTAAACGATGGATGTTCTACAATCGAAATAGGCGACATGGTGTTTACTACAAAGTCTACAATTAAACTATCTAAATCAACAGAGTTTTTATAGACAGCCAAATCAGTTTGTTTTAATGATTTAGCAGCTGGACTATCACCACCAACATTGTCGTGCTTTCTTTTTTTCATGGTTGATATAGATTTTAATTTTTCGTATTGTGTCAACAAATCAACATGTCCTTTCGTCTGCAAAAAAATAAAATTAATTTAAATGCAAAAAAAAAAAAAAATTGCTTTGCTTACTTTTAAGTGATTCAAAAAGTTTGTTATAGAATGTAAACTTCCCCTCAATGGCTTAGAGCATTTTTTACAAGCTGCAGTAACATACATATGTATGTATATGTATGTACATTTATGTATACAAATTGTAACACAATTGTGTCTGTGCAGACACGTCAAAGCGTGAGCGCAAGTGAACAAAAGCTTAAACAGTTCACTTTTAGCACTGCTTGCTATTAACGAAAACGTTGAAATTAAACACTTTGATTGATTGATTAAGCTGTGAATTTTATATTTTATTTGCTTTGTCTCTGTATGCATTTGTAAGTGACGCTTCCTTGTAATCGATTACCCTATTACCCGACCGCCACATATTCGCGATCAGGGATGATTTCGATAAACAAAATAAAAATTCAAATATAAAAAATTTGAACCATTTTGCATTTTGAAAATGCAAAATAATAAAAAAACCCATCTGAATGTAAATGCAAAATAGTTTTTAAAAAAAGCCTATTTTGCATTTTGCATTTACATTTTAAATGCTTCCATTTCAAATAATTAACAGCTGTGCGTGCACTGCATTTTCAATGACTTTATTGCCAAAATTTTGGTATTTTATACGCGGTTTGCAGTTTGATCTTCTTAAACATATTTAAGCTAGTTATATTTCTATTTAATGGGTCCGGGCACGCTGAAAATTACTGTTTTACTGGGAATTACAAAAATGAGCCCACGTACCACGATCGAATTGCGAGAATTAGTCATTTCTCATCATAAAAATGGCAAATCTCAGCGCGATATTGCTGAAATTGTACAGCTAAGTCCGAGTACTGTACAATACATCATCCAGCGCTCTGTTCGGTAAGGATCGGAATCAGTGCTGCAAAATGAATTTTTTTTTATACGTAGCTTGAACTAAAAATCTACGTATTTTTACGTAGCTAAAATTTGATCAAATACGTAGATCTACGTATTTTTTTTAAAGTCAAACAAAGCCAATTATAAAGGGTATTTTAATTATATATATGCCATATTTGTTTACATATAAGTTTTTATTAATAAAATTAACATTTTTTTTAATATTTAGGAGTGAATATTTTTATTAAAATAGTTTAGGTGCTCTTTTCAGCCAGCCGCAATATTTTTTGTCGTGCTCCCAACTATCCGAATATTTCATGTCATAGTGGCGTTTCCGTTTCTTTGTGGGAGTGGTGGATTGCTCCTTATCGCTTTCACTGTAGAGCTGGGCGGAACATCGATGTTATATCGATGTATCGATGTTTCAATTTGAAAATGAAACATCGATGTTCGTAAACCGATGTTCGATGTTTTCGCATCGTGTTTGTACCATCACTTAGTAATTACATTGAGCCATTGAAGATGAGCTCAAAAAAATATCTCTGCGTATCGGCTACGTCAACTGAAAGTGAGCGTATGTTCAGCAAAGCAGGCTTAATAGTAAGTGAAAAACGAAGTTCACTAAAGCCAAAAAAATGTGGATATGCTGGTTTTCCTAAATAAAAATGAATGGATCTCAAACAACTGATAAGTTGAGTCATTATAATATTTCCATAATTTAATTTGTTTGAAAAACTCACAAAACTGTTATGTTAAGTTATCATTATATTTTCGTTATTTCATTTGTTTTTAAAAAGCTTTAAATACTGTTAAGTTAAGTAATAATATTTTCCTAATTTAATTTGTTTTGAAAAAATCAAAATACTGTTAATTTAAGTTATATTTTCATTTGTTTGGAAAACATTATTTTGTTATTTTTTTATATATACAGTGGCTCACAGCTTATTTCGTGCAGAGCTATAGTACAACTTTAAATCCGTATTCCCGCTAAACTAGTAAAGATATCCAAAAAATTTAAATGAGGTTTTATTTATTAGTAATTCATTATTTATTAAGGCACTTCATTTTTTTTCTCTTATAACAAATAACACTTAAAACTAAAGAAAACTAAAATAAATGGCTTTTTCTATGTCACAGCTTATTTCGTGCACTGCACTTAACATTACAAATTATCAACAAAATCTAATTTTAGTATTTTGTATGACCTCCTTTTTGTTTAATCACCTCTTTCAAACGTGGTTCCATTGAGTTTACCAATTTTTGCGTGACTTCGCTGGAGATTTTTTGCCATTCTTCCAATAAGGCCGTTTTGAGGTCATTTTTGTTAGAAATTGACCTTTTTCGGAATGGCTATGTCCAATATTGCCCACAAATTTTCAATAACGTTTAGGTCGGGCGACTGGGCTGGTGAATTGACCACATGCGGACAGTTCCAGATCAACCAGGACTGGACAATACCCGATTTATGCTTTGGGTCATTATCCTGATAAAATCGGAATCGCTCTTCTAGTCCCAGTTTTCCTGCACTTTGTAGCAAATTGTCCTTCAAAATTGATAGGTACATATCCTTGTACATATTTCCTTCGATAAAAACCAGGTTTCCAACTCCCGAAGCCGCCATGCAGGCCCAAACCATGACACTGCCACCGCCATGTTTTACTGTCGGTTTTAGGTGCTTATTTTGGAGCTCCGTGTTTAGTTGGCGCCAAACATACTGCATCCCATCCGACCCAAATATATTGAATTTGCAATCTGCAAATATTACATCATTCCTGAAGGAAATCGGGCGACTAACGTGTTCCTTTACAAATTATAGTCTACATTTCCGATTTTTCATATTAATAAACGGCCTCTTCCGTGCTACTCGGCCATTAAAGTCCTGATCCCGTAGTACACGGCGAACTGTTTCTACGGAACATTGTTTTCCCATTTCATTTTGAACCTCTGCTATCAATTTTGAAGGACAATTTGCTGCAAAGTGCAGGAAAACTGGGACTAGAAGGGCGATTCCGATTTAAGTGTTATTTGTTATAAGAGAAAAAAAAATTAAGTGCCTTAATAAATAATGAATTACTAATAAATAAGACCTCATTTAAATTTTTTGGATATCTTTACTAGTTTAGCGGGAATACGGATTTAAAGTTGTACTATAGCTCTGCACGAAATAAGCTGTGAGCCACTGTATATTGAAGAATGAAATCAATATTAAATACATAGATGAAAAAATAAAAAATTCTTTTACTAACTTCGATGTTTAATCGATACATCGATGTTTTCAAATAAAAAACATCGAAACATCGATGTGGACAAACATCGATGTTTTGCCAGCTCTATTTCACTGCTTATAGAAGAGTAGTTTTCCATTTGAGATCAATATAAAAACAACCAAACTTTAGGAACTTTTTATCGCGACAAAAATTTACATGTGCTGCACAGCTGAGAATATCGTTGCCAGCCTGTTCTTTCTGGCAACATTAGGCAACATCTTGACTAAAAGCCTGCTGCTAGCACACTGTTAGTGTTGGTAAATTGCAAATTACTCGTTTACTTTTAAATTAAACATTTAAATTCTTGTTTATATCTAAAAAAATTTGCTAAAATTTTTTTTTTGCACAATTTAAAAAAATACGTAGATTTGGGAGCTCTATACGTAGATACGTAGATCGGGGCTGAAAATACGTAGATCTACGTAAAAATACGTAGATTTTGCAGCACTGATCGGAATGCACCCAACAAAATTTTCACCGATTCTGAGAAGAGGCTTATTGTACGAAAAATCAAGGTCAACCCAAAGTTGTCTGCACCAGTGTTTAAAAAACTGCAAGAAGTTTGATTTCATCTGCTTTTGCTTCTGATGCTGCTTCTGAAAAAATCAAAAGTCGCAGTCGAAGTAAAAGCTAAAAATCAGAAGTCGCCGAAATCACAGCAGCAGCAGCAGTCGTTGTTTTCATTTTTTCTGCTGTTGCTTCTGCTGCTGCTTCTGAAAGAATCAAAAGTCGCAGTCGAAGCAACAGCAAAACCGATCACTGACACAAGCAAAAGCAGCAGCAGCAGTCGTCGTTTGAAAAATTTACAGTTTGATTTGCTGTTGATTTCATTCATTGAGGCAAGGCGAAGCAGCACCAAGTCGACTGAGTTGCAAGTTGCTTGTACTTGTCAAATTTGTGCTTTGATAATTTCAAACCTAAAACATTTAATTGTTTGGAAGCACAGAAAAATAAACACAACTAATATATAGCGAAATTTTTTTGTATTTTTTATTCTGATTCTTTATCTTGGAAAAGTGCACAGGTGTCAATAGCTGAGTCAAGAAAACTTGGGTTTAACTTGACCAACAATATATTTTCAAGAACATCCTGGCTTAGCCGGTTTCGGTAGTCAGTAAGCACAAGCCTTAGCGTCGAGAATGCTCTTTCAATTGTCACCTGTTTGAAATTAGCTTTATTAATCTGTCAATTTAAATTGAACATACTCCTAGTTACCTGAGTTGGTGGTACTGCAAAACAAACATTACTAATTGCGTATAGCTCTTGGTCGGTGCACTGCTTTGCTTTCCAGAACAATAAAACGTCTGCATCAATTCTTTGATAAGGTAGTTGAAGATTTTCAATTTTTGCATAAACGTCGGATGTACAAGTGAGATCCATATCAACTCCTTGCATTAGGTAAGCATTCAACAATTCATCCTCCACATCAAAAAATTGGGTATTCGATTGATATGAGCCAGAACTTGGTGTTGAGCATAAATTACCACTGGGGTTTATTTCACATATTCTGTCCCAAATAGTTTTTATATGATTTATTGCATCAATTCTTTGTGTTGCCGTTAGAGTATGTTGAAATCGTGGATCCAAAAACAAACACGAAACTTTAGAATTTGTTGCTTAATAATGCTTTTGATCTGCACTCCATGGACATCAAAATTTTTTTGGCAATCGTTTTTATGAATTCTTGATTAGAATCGTTTAAAATTTTTTCTGTGCAAATTTTGAGTTTTAGCCATTGTGTGTAAAAACTGCTATAATGCAGTTGTTCTTCTTGACACTTTTTTATTGTTTTTTGCAACGGACTAAATGCGAAACAAAAATGTTCTGTAAACTCCCAAAAGGATGTTTTTAATTGACTCAATTTTCGTCAATACATCTTTAGCCACTAACAAATCCTTAAGCATTGAGTATGTAGATCCCCATCTTGTTGGACAATCTAGTTGTGGCATTTTTAACTGTTTGAGCTCAAAAATTTCACGATATCCATTTGATGTTTTCCTAATATATGTACTTTGTCATGTTTCGGCAACTCATCAGGAATTTTAGCATATCGGTCGATTTAATAACATCAAGAGCAATAAGTTGTATTGTGTGTGCTGCACAACGGCAAACTTGTATATTGCCTACAAGTAGGTTTGGCACTCTTTCTAACTGCTCAATTTTTTGCAGATATTCATCGTTGGTGCACAATTCATTCTCCTCGTCATGGTATTCTTCGGAAACAAATGACAAAATATTTGTTGCCTTCAGCATGTTTGCCGAACTTATACATCCATATATTGTGCACTTATGCCAAAAATATTTCTGGTTAGTCGCAAAGCACTGTCTGTTTGCAAAGTTTTTTTACAATTTGATGCATTTAGTGTCATTTTTTTTGCACCAGCCAATTTAAGTCCCTCACAAATTGGGTCAATGAGTTTTCTCATGTTTTGAGAGTTCAGTATGTTGAATGGAATACTGTCTTCCGTCACCAATCCAACATACGCTCTTAACATTTCTTTTCTATTTACTTCGATTTTTATTTTCTTTCTTCTAATATTTTTCATTTTTATCGAAGCATTCGAAGATACAGAGTCAAAATGCTCCACACTCACTGAATTTAAATTCACATTGTGCAATTTTATGAGGTGTGCTTTTAAATTTGATACTCGATTGTTTTTTAACTTAGTTTTGAATGTTTTGCACTCCGCTAAGCCCTCTTCAATATTATTGTCAAAAAACTTCCACACTTCCAACCTTTGTGTCATAGCTAAGCAATTGTCTATACCGATGCATAAATAAGACTGTGCAAAAATTGAGAAAAACATAATGTTCAAGGAAACAAAAATGATCTAAATGTACAAGCACAAACTGGACAACAGTTACACACGACTACTGTCGCGACTGCCGGCGCCACCAACTTGCAACTCAGTCGACTTGGTGCTGCTTCGCCTTGCCTCAATGAATGAAATCAACAGCAAATAAAACTGTAAATTTTTCAAACGACGACTGCTGCTGCTGCTTTTGCTTGTGTCAGTGATCGGTTTTGCTGTTGCTTCGACTGCGACTTTTGATTCTTTCAGAAGCAGCAGCAGAAGCAACAGCAGAAAAATGAAACAACGACTGCTGCTGCTGCTGTGATTTTGGCGACTTCTGATTTTCAACTTTTGCTTCGACTGCGACTTTTGATTTTTTCAGAAGCAATTGCTCAGTTTGAAAAGTTGAAAAAGCAGAAGCTGTAAAAGCTGAAATTTCACGACTTCAGCTGCTGCGACTGAAGCAATTTAAACACTGGTCTGCACCAAAATTGACGTCTGATGTTCAAAATGAAATGGGAAACAATGTTCCGTAGAAACAGTTCGCCGTGTACTGCGAGATCAGGACTTTAATGGCCGAGTAGCACGGAAGAAGCCGTTTATTATTTCGAGCGACAGAATTTTATTGACAACAAAAAAAATAAACAAAAAATAAAATGTCAAGCCGAGAAGATAATGCAGGGTATTTTTCATGAACTGTATGAAAAAATTATATACCCCGCAAAGTTAGTCGGTTTCTAGGGTAGCGGGTCACCAGCTGTAAGCGCGCCAACCACTGCACGCAACAACAACAGAACGACGAAAACAACAATCTGCCCCTGCTCCAGTGAAGAGACATCTTACATTATGTTAAAGTTAAGCTATAGTAAATGTGAGCAGCAAAAATAAATTGCTATATATATATGATATATAGACCAAGATTGAATATATATGGATATATATGGTTAATTTTGTTGGCGATAAATTCTAAACAGAAACATATTTAAGTAGTTTTCATATCTGAAACCATATATGTATGTACCTATACACTGCCAGCCACTTGAATAAGAACACCTCAAATTTGTTTATATTCGTTCTGGCATGTCAAAACTCTTTATATTATTAACTTGGTTTTAATTTATAATCAAAATTTAATGATTTCTCATGAGAATACATACATAAGTTGCCAATTTATCAATTTGTTTAATTAAAAAAAAAAACTAGAAAGATGAACTAATTTCGGCCGTGCCGAAGTTCGTATACCCTTGCAGATTTCGTCTATATAATTCACCAAAAGCATTATTGAAAATTAAGCATACCAAATTTATAATTTAAAATTTTGAGCTTGAAAAAAAAATTTTTTCATACAAAATTTTTTTTTTACCGATTATTCCTATAGTAGCTATATGATATAGTCTGATAAAACTTTGTTGAAGTATTAAGAAGTATATTAAACTCACAAATATCAAATTTCGTGGCATTCGGTTGAAAAACAACAGAGTTATTGAGGATAAACCTTATTCATGACCGATCGTTCCTATGGGAGCTAGATGATCGGGATTATTCCGAGATATAAGTACAATGCGTGCAGACAAAAGAAGCCTATGTTGAAAATTTCAGCTCTGTAGCTATTATGGTCTCGGAGGAGAAGCTGTTGATCCAGACGGACGGACAAAAGGACAGACGTACATACGGACAGGGCTAGATCAACTCGGCTATTCATGCTGATCAAGAATATATACTTTATATAGTCGGAGATGCTTCCTTCTGTGCGTTGCAAACTTCTGACCAAAATTAATATATCCTCTGCAAGGGTATAATAATTATGAATGAAGGGCAAAAAAACGATGTTTATTTTCGTTCACTTGAATAAGGACACTTGGTGATACTGTTTAATTATAAGAAAATGCGATAAACAAAATTAAGTTTTCATTTTTTTAGAGTAAGCTTACAATATTTATAACGCTTTAATAGTGGATGGCCCCGCCTTTTTACTATTACCTCGTACATTCGATTAGGCAAAGGGTCGTATAGGCTACTTAGGTAATTCAGAGAAATTTGCGACCATGCAGCTTTAATGGCCTATATTAGCGACTCCTTTGTGTCGTATTGTTTACCTGATGCATAAACTTTCCTAGAAAGCCAACCTAAGCATTTTCAATAATATTGAGGTCAGGTGAATTTTTCTGACTAGCTGCATTCTAAGCAATATGCGAATCTAACTGTACATTTTTTGTTCTCTTTTTGGGTTCTATTAATAGCCAATGGACGGTACTTTTAAACGGTAAATAATTAAAGTTCGTTGGAATAGAGACGGAACAGAAAAAAACAAAGCAATATGAATACAAAACTGTTCTTATTCAAGAGGCTGGCAGTGTATATACATATGTATATACATATATGTATATATATGTATATATACTATGTATTGTACTATATATGTATGTTTGCGTATGGTTTTCAGGCCACACTCTAATCGGGCATCTTTTATGCCGGTCTATTTTACAATTAGTTACAAAAATTTTTTCATTATTTTAGTATGCAACGCAGTGCATTTAATATTAAGTAATATTGGTATGCAACGCAGTGCATTTGTTATAATTATTGATAAGTTGTGCGCACTTGGGAGCGCTGTCGGCAGCGTGACCGCGCCGGACCAAACGAGAAATACCAATTTGTTCTCAAAAATATACTATAAAATACTATTTCATATTTTACAAAATACCACTATAAATACCATAACAAATAAATCGCCTGGAAATTCAAATTATAATATGTAATATGTAAAAATAATAATTTATTTATTATATATAGAAAAAATAAGGGTTTTCCCATTGCAAAAAATGTTTGTTTTTATTTCATTTTACAAAATTAATAATATTTCAGTCCAACATAAAACTAAAACAATATGCATTCGTATTCAATTACATTTTCCAATATATATTTAAAGTCTTAAAATTAATTAATTTAATCGCAAGATTAAACGAAGCGAGAATAACGGGCGCTTCACTGGCAATACGTAAGAAAACACAGAGAAACAACACAACACAAAAATAAGCGGGAGAGCGCGAGTGCATACAAAACAAAGCAGAGACAAAAATATATTCATATGCATAAAGAACAACAAAACAGAAAGAGTTTTGTTGTTAGTGTAAAAGCAAAAAGTAAAATAGCTTTGATTTTATGCTCAGCAACAAACAAAAAGCCAGAATTTAAGGCAGTTTGTAACAGTGCTTAAAAAACTGCAAGAAGTTTCATTTGGTCTGCTTTTTAGTGCTGCAAAAATATCGCAGCTGTATCGATATTATCGATATTTTCGAAATTTGGGATTATATCGATTTGATTTTCCAAATATCGATATTTCGAAAACTGGTGACACTTTGAGTTGGCCCGGGCAGGGTAAGTTACTTGTACATTTAATTTCGCAAATATTTTAAATAATTGCAATGGTCTTCAGCTACCGTATCAAAGAATTGATGCAGACGTTTTATTGTTCCGGAAAGCAAAGCAGTGCACCGACCAAGAGCTATACGCAATTAGTAATGTTTGTTTTGCAGTACGACCAACTCAGGTAACTAGGAGTACATATGTTCAATTTATATTGACAGATTAATAAAGCTAATTTCAAACAGGTGACAATTGAAAGAGCATTCTCAACGCTAAGGCTTGGACTTAGTGACTACCGAAACCGACTAAGATCAGAATAAAAAATAAAAAACTTTTCGGTATATATTAGTTGTGTTTATATTTCTGTGTTTCCAAACAATTAAATGTTTTACGTTTGAAATGATCAAAGCACAAATTTGACAAGTACCACCCTAAAATGTATGGGTGCCTTGCTTAGATTAAAATCACTGATTAGGAAGGCGTCAACTCCGAAACCGGAACCACTGTAGAGAACCAGTCGCCAGAATTAGTTCTGCCAGCAACCGCGAATATTTGAATTTAAGGAACATCATTTATTTTGTATATAATACCACAAATTGCAGGTAAATAATGAAATAAATGAAATTCTAATTTATCAACTTATTTGTAATAATCCTGCAATTGTTTGAATAGTTTAAAAATTCATAGTAATAAATATATTTATATTGCAAAACTCCATGCTCGTGTCGAGAAATGCACGGTAGTGCATCCAATTAAGCATCATTTTCTACATCTTCTATCAAAATCGATAATAGGAATTTTGAGAAAATCCATACATATTTTGTCAATAATATGAGTATCAATAAATCAAAAGTAATGATGGTCAGCTATCGACTTATATGAACATGCTGAAAGGGATGGAGAGAAACCGTCGCTAACTTTTTTTGAATTGTCAAGCAATGCACGATTATCCATTCGATTAAGCATAATTTGCTATATCTTATATTATTTATGGGGACGGGCGAAGTGGTGGTCACAGCCAAACCTCCCGCCGCTGATAAATCAAGGAAGGTGCCGCCACCCAAAATTATAAATAGGGCAGCAGTCGGCATAGTCAGCATTAAGGCAAAAGGCTAGATCCCGCAAAATGGGTAACCGTCCAGCTGCTGCTGGCAAGCCGGCTACCACCACGGCTGACATCCCCGCTACGGATGCCATCCCCGATATGGGTACCCCCAAGAGTGCCAAAAAATATGAGTATTTAATATTAATTAAACATAAATTTAATCCGAATTAATAAATGTAGAAGTACAAATGTATTTAATTGTATTTTTTATTTAATATATTTTATTGTGGAATATCATATTATGGAATATCATTCATATATATATATATATTGAAGTAAATGTAAATACAAACCAACATCGATAATAAAAAGCTTGCTTTCACTTTATTTGCCTTGAGATCTGATCAAAACGATATATATATATGAAGTTTATATATTAACTCGTACATACATAGTTTCTGACTGGTGTATAACGATATACATCATTATCCTAATAAATTCAATTTGTCGTAATATCCTGATAAGTAATAGTATTTACTATCTAGTAAATAGTAGTTTATTTATCTATTGATTTTATCTAATCGAAACAACATACATAACTATGTAATATACCATATATGGAAGTAACCAAACATTAATAGCTTTCGCTAATTTATTTTAAAACTAAAAGAATAAAAATTAAAAAAAAAATGTAATTGCTGAAAAACTAATTCACAACCAAATTATACAAGAAATAATGTTTTTGTGTACTCAAAGTTTTTTTAATAATTTTTTTCCCAAATCAACTTAAAAATTGACTACCAAAATTAAGTCATCAGGTTAGCACAATTTGCGATATTTACATTTTTTCACTTTTCCTAACAAAAATTTAATTTATTAAGTAATGTATTAATAAATTTGAGTAATATTTTTAAATTTTAATAATGAGTTGACCCTCCTTTATTGTGAATGACCTCATAGATCCGATTGGGCAGTGAAACGTACAACTTTCCGATATAATTTAATGAGTTCCTTGAATTAAATCCTCTTTGGTGGAATACTGTCTTCCAGATTCGTAAACTTTACGGGACAGCCATCCATTGCTGCCAATTCAGCTTTTTCCCGTCAAATCTGGCTTTTTCCGAACACCAATTGCGGGAAAAAATTGAGAGTTGTGGGAAGCGGGAATTCAGGCTTTTTTTAAATTAATTTGGCTTTTTTCCGCTTTTTTTAAAGCTGCCACCAATTTCATAAAGCACGGTTGCCACTTGCAAGGAAAAAAAGCTTGGTATCAAAATAGAAGATTTTCGATAAATCTGTGAAAAAAGTGTACCACTTTTGGTAGAATTGTACCAAATGTGTGTAAAAATGGCAGCTCTATCATACGTTCATATCTATGTTCGCCAATATCACGATACACTTTTACGCAAAGTGACATTAATAAGTGGGATTTTTTTGGCGACAAATTTCGCCATGCCAAAGGAATACAAGCAAAAATGTCGTGATGCTTAGATAAAGAGCGAAGAATTCAAGGCGTGGCTTCGCAGGGATGACACGGACGACAATTCTATTGCAGCTACTGTAAGACTACAATAACTGCAAAGTTGAGTGATCTGCGTGCTCATGCAAGCACTAAAAATACACAAGCGCGTTGGACGGCTTCCAGCAAAAAAATAAAATTGATTTTGGTAGCTTGCCTACAACAACTGTGGAGCAGGAAGCAGCATTGTGTCTGTTTATTGCAGAGCACACAGCTTTGGCACAAGAAAACCATTTGGGTAACTTATGCAGCAGCCATTTTGATAGTGCAACGGCCGGGCGAATGAAGCTTTATCGCGCTAATTAAACCATAAAACCGTTTTTTTTTACGCTTTATTTAGAAATTTTTCAGCTTTTTTTATCGTTCCTTCCATCCAGAAACAGTTTTTTTTGGTAAAAAATTCGCAGCACTGCACAGTGGGCGAAACGGCTGATTTAGCGGCGATTAATTAATAACTTCTGTAAAAATGATGCTATTTTTGTACGGATAATTGTTTTTTGTAGATAAATATATTACACATCCAAATTAATGTAAAAAAAAATTTTTCATTTAGTGGAAATATTTTTTTTTTGATTTGTTTTATGATAGTGTAAAATTGTTCTTTTCGATGTCTAGTTGGTTTTGCTCCGTATTAAGGCATTCCATTAAAAATTTTCATAATTTTTATTCTTTGCACTATTTGGGAAATATATATACACATCTTAAAAAAAAATCAAGTAAATTGGACAACTATTTCATAAAAAAATATGAATCTGAAATTTAGTCTCTCTCGGATATGCGCGCATGTTCCGCTGGAGTAATGTTCAATAGAGCAAAAAAAGTATACTTGTAGGCGCCATATGCCATACTGTAAAAAGTACACATTTTGGCACTGACATTGTTGCTAAAAAAATTATTTCTGAAGTAATATGCGGGAAGATGCAGCTCATTGTGGACGGTTTCACTTCGTAATACACAGACTAATTTTATAAAAATACTTTCTTGCCGAACCCAGTCGAACCTTAAAAGTTCCACTCTACTAAAGTTCAGTTTATTAGTAAATGTTAGTAAACACAAAAGTGCTATATTGAATATTAAATTTTTGGGACAAAACATAATCACAGGTCACAAACATTAATTTTGTTAGTAACTACATACTTTTTTCTTGAATTAACACCAAAAAATTCAATTAAAATCAATAACACCAATTTTTATGCAATTTTTTTAGACGCAATCAGATTTGGCGGGAAATTTAATAGCAAAAGCTGACGAAAAATTTATTGACTTTAAAGCATCACAGCTGTGCGAATATCGAAAGAAAATCGAAGCAATTCACATTTTTGGCCTTTCGAATATATTACTAGTCGATTGCAAAAAAAATTTCAGCGCCAAAATTTACTTTAAATTTTAATTAATCGGAGCTAAATCAGCCGTTTCGCCCACTGTGCGATGTTAAGCTATGCCTTAGTTTCAAAGATATGGTTTTTATACCCTTGCAGAGGGTATAATAAAATTGGTCAGATGTTTGTAACGCATAGAAATAATCGTTTCCGACCCCATAAAGTATATATATTCTTGATCAGCATCGAAAGCCGAGTCGATATGACCATGTCCGTCTGTCCGTCTGTCCGTCTGTCCGTCTGTCCGTCTGTCTGTTTCTACATACTTAATCGATCTTAAATTTTGAGCTACGTGAATAAAAGTCATATCATTCTGTCCGTTGATGTTGCAAGCAAATTAAGTTCAAAGATTGGTCGGATCGGACAACTATAAGTTATAGAAAAATAGGAAAGATCAGAGGTACCTCGGTCAAAATGTGAGTTGTTCAAAACAGTTCTTGTGAGAAAAACTTTTTTGTTTTTTAAGATATCTCAACCAAACTTGGCACATAGATGACAATTCTACTTCTACACCTTACCAGCAAGTTTGATTCAGATCGGATAATAAACACCGACATAAATCAATAAAAACAATAATCAACCCCCATCAGAAAAAGTATGTTTTTGTGAGAAAAACTTTTTGTTTTTTAAGATATCTCAACCAAATTTGGTGAACAGATGAGAATTATACTTTTACATCATATCAGTAAGTTTGAATCAGATCGGATAATAAACACCGACATAAATCAATAAAATCAATGAATCAACCCCCATCAGCATCAGTATGTTTGCATATGCAGCCAATTAAATACGTTTATATTTGCTTTTATATATTCGTACACAAACAACATACATGGAAACATACAAACATACATACATACATATATGCGAACACGTGCTTGAAAAAACTACAAGCTGAGTGCGAAACAGAAAGAGACAGAAAACTATTTGTATTGTGTTGTTGTTTTCTAGAATTCGTCAGAAAATTTAGAGAGCGAGAAGCTGGACGCTTGCAATGTATACCGAAATAGCGAGACGGTGAATTATAAGTTTGGTAGCGCAATAGGTAGAGATCGATTCTAGAAATGACGTGAGCGGAGGTTCAAATCCGGCCGTTGGCAAACTCGAATTTTTTTCTTACTGTTTCTTTTTTTTTGGTTTTAAATTTTTTTAAATAGTATATTTTTAATTTTTAAAATATCTTGAATCCGATATGACGGAGAAAGTAATCAATTAATCTGCAAGGGTATACAAACTTCGGCACGGCCGAAGTTAGCTTCTTTGATATTTTTTTTTGATTACAGGCTGACCTTAACTATTTTCAGTGTTGGTGTCAACACAATCGTTTGAATTTAAACACGGCAAAGTGTAAGGTTATGACATTTAATAGAAACTGCCCTCAACTTATAACCTATTTCATAAATAATTCTCCATTAGAACGTCTAAATGTAATGAACGATTTGGGTGTACTCATGGACCATAAATTGACTTTCCACTCCCATGTTTCCACAATTGTTGGCAAAGCAATGGGTGTTCTCGGATTTATAAAGAGATGGTCAAAAGAATTTGACGATCCTTATACTATGTGGACCCTTTTTCTATAAAGCAGAAACCAGGAACAGAACACCTGTCAAATGCTACATCGCAGTCTTCGGCTGCTTTTCTACGAAGGCCACTCACTTGGAATTAGTTCGAGATCTCTCAACCGAATCCTTTTTAGCTGCGTTGAGGCGATTTATAAGTCTACGGCCGAAGCCACACACAATTTGGACGGATAATGCCACCAATTTCGTTGGTGCAAAATGAGCTGGCCGAGCTCAGGGAGTTATTTCTCGGAGATCCACACATTTCGTCTATCACCAATCTTTGCGTTTCTCATGGCATCGACTGGAAATTCATTCCACCCCAAATATCATTTTTATCGCATCGCTGGCACCTATATTTTCACACTTGATGAAATTCAAACACTAGTTTGTGAAATCTCTGCAATGCTTAATTCTCGACCGCTCTTCTCCCTTACAGAAAATCCTGACGACCTGGATGTCTTATCGCCGAACCACTTCTTGCATGGGCAACCTAATTTGGCATTCGAAGAGCCAGATTTGGGTCATCTCCAAACAAATGAAACAAATATTCTGGAAGAAGTGGACCACCGAGTATCTGTCTTTGCTTCAAGAAAGAGGTAAATGGCAAACCTTAGTGCCTAGCCTGCAACCTGGCTCAGTGGTGATCATCAATGACGAAAAACTACTCTCTAAGGTGGCCTCTTGCCCGAGTCAAGGCCGTCATACCGGCAGCCGATGGTGTCAGCAGAGTAGCCATACTTCGCACGGCCAAGGGAGTCTTCAAGAGAGCTGTCAGCAAGCAAGCCGTTCTGCCCCTTCTGGACGAGCTTATTGAAAGCCTGCGCCTTCCAACGGGGGGTGAACGTTCGGAGCAGAACTTTTCTAAGTAGAGGCCTTCTGTACTACTAACTATTCTTTGCATGAACCCTTTCGTGTTCTTTGTTTTGACTACAATCGCCTTTACCTACTGATCAGTTCAGAGATCTCTCCTCCCAGCCTAAAAGCGTATATTCTTTCCTATCTAGCTCTTAAGTAGCTATAGTTTTCGTTTACTTGTCTGTATGTTTGTGTTCCCCGCGACTCGTGCCGTACGTTGTGCGGCTTGTGCCCCTCGGTCGGTTGGGCAGAAGGAGTGGCAAATATTGCATCCGTTGGGAACGCGCAAAAGAAAAAATATACATACATACAGTATGTCAAACAATTCTTTGCAATATCAAAATTGAAACTAAATTTCATTTTAAAGATGGTGTTTCGTTGATATATCATGTATTTTCAGAATTTTTTTTTGCTTATTATTATAGACATAACAATATATTTTCAAAATATATCATCAAACTAAAAATTAATCCAATCATTAGATAAAAAACAAAACAAAAACTCCAAGTACTAGGAATTCCAAGTGTCAAATAATTCTTTGCATTTTTTATACTTAACTATAAAACAAAAACAAATCAATATAAAAAAAATAATAATATTTCAATATTTGGTGTGGCCCCCATCTGCATCAATTACTGATTGTAGGCGTCTCGGCATCGATCCAATTAGATGCTGAAGATCATATTGTTGGGGTAATTTCTGCCACTCTTCGTTTATAGCTTTTATAAGGGCAGTTTTATTCGTTGGCCCGCGTTTGGCCACTTTCTTCTTTAAGAAAACCCAGAAATTTTCTATGGGATTTAAATCTGGGCTTTGGGCAGGCGTATCTATTACTTTGCTGCAGTTATACAATACCCAGGATCGGCATAAATGCGATTTGTGTTTGGGGTCATTATCCTGGTACAATTTATACTTCAACTTTTGTGGGTTTTGGGGATCAAAAAACCCAAAATTTTGAGCACTTTTTGTCAGCTCCTTACGCAGAATGTCCAAATAATATTCTTTTGTCATTATCTCATCGAATACTCGTATCTCCCCTACCCCCTTAGATGAAATACATGCCCACACCATTACGGACAACTTTCCAAACTTCACTGTTGGTACTATATTTTTGCTTTGGAGCGCTGTTTTTGGCTTCCTCCACACTTTTGATGGTCCATCGTGATAATAGAGCATTATCTTTGTCTCATCACAAAAAATTACATCATCCCAGTAATTGGGCGGCTTCAAAATGTGCTCCCTTGAAAATGTTAGCCTCTTGTTGATATTAATTGCCGACAAGAGTGGCTTCTGGCGGGCTATTCTCGACGAGTAGCGATTCTCTTTTAAGACTTTTCGGACTGTCTCATGAGACACCTCCTTACCGCAATCGGTTTTGATGGTCATCGCCAACTGTCTCAGACTTCTTTGAGGATCATTGTCAATGATTCTTAAAATTTTTGATTCATCTCGTCTGCTAAGCTTAGCTGGTCTCCCTCCAGAATTCTTGTAATCAAGTCTATTTTCAACATTTGCTCGTTTTAAAATATTATACACAGTTCTAACTTTCATTGCAAACATGTCAGCTAACTCTTTTGCCGATTTTCCATTAGCATGGTTAAAATAAACCAGCTGTATTATGTCGTCACTAACTCTTTTTCCAGGCATATCGATGAAATCAATTTAAAGACCGCAAACGTAATGTTAAACATAAAATTTGGACTGATATAGACGACTACATACACGGCAAACGCATAACGTCTTCAATTTCCCGGAATTTTTTACCGTTACGTATTTTCTACTCCGCTTTGTAGCAAAGTTCGTTTTTTGCAAAGAATTATTTGACACTTGGAATTCCTAGTACTTGGAGTTTTTGTTTTGTTTTTTATCTAATGATTGGATTAATTTTTAGTTTGATGATATATTTTGAAAATATATTGTTATGTCTATAATAATAAGCAAAAAAAAATTCTGAAAATACATGATATATCAACGAAACACCATCTTTAAAATGAAATTTAGTTTCAATCTTGATATTGCAAAGAATTGTTTGACATACTGTATGTATGAATGCATGCAAGGGTTATTGTAAGTTCAACTACTTTCTGTGCTAGAAATTGAAAGTGTGTGCTCAAGATGGCCAGCACAATTACCAAAGAACATTTCTCGATTTGGGCTCTTTAAATTTTTAGTACTTTACCTTAGAGTTGACCTTCGCTATGGAATCAACTTTCCTGAATTCCGATATCAAATTTGTTGAATGTAGGCGATGGCCACTCCAAGCACTTTACAATATACATATATACATATTTATTTACATATGTATATATTTCGCGGCAGACGCGGAATGTAGAAATGTATGAATTTTTTTATTTCTGCAACAAATAGAACTTAACACGTGCACTTCACAATTTTAAGCTTTTTTATTCAATTTTTATACCCTGTACCCATAGGGTACAAGGTATATTAAAGTCGCTAAAATGTATATAACAGCCAGAAGGAAAATTTTCCGACCCCGTAAAGTATATATATTCTTGATCAGCATCAACAGCCGAGTCGATATGGCCATGTCCGTCTGTCCGTCCGTATGAACATCGAGATCTCAGAGACTATAAGAGCTAGAGCAACCAAACTTGGTGTCAACATCCGTCTAGTCCATACGCAGATCAAGTTTGTTTCAAATTTTTGCCACGCCCACTTCTGCCCCCGCAAATTAGCAAAAACTATAACTAGAGTACCACTAAAGCTACAGTAATTATTTTTAGTACACTCAATTATATAGCCAATATGTACCATCTGACCGAAATCGGACAATAAATATCGGAGATATACGTATACACTTGGCCCTCGCTTAACACGGGGGTTACGTTCCAAGAAATCCTCGTGTTAAGCGAAATCGTGTTAAGCGAAACATGGATTCAGTACAAAATAGGGGGTTACGTTCTGAAAATTCAAAATTGGCAGAAAAAAAGTTGTTATTTTTAAAGTTTGGTCTATTTTTATTAAAGTTTCATACATTTGTTCAAAATTAACCAAAAGTTATTATGTATATGCCTTTAATAAATGCATAACATTCATATTTTCCAAATTAAAAGTTGGTATTAAATAAAAAAAGGTGCTTCATATAATTAATTAACATGTTAAACTTAAAACTTAAAAATTTTAAAAAGTAAGGAGATCATATGTTTCAATTCATATCAAATTTGAAATGCATTTGGAGGCATTTATAGCTAAGACAGTTTGTTTCAAAATTTTTTCTTTTTTGGTGGCTCCTTATCAAAAAAATCAGTCATTTTCGATTGTTTGGTGGCTTTTAAAGCCTCTTTATAGCACTCCTTATAAGGCAAAAGTATTTTTTCCAACTCTCTCTTAAACTTAAGTCGTCGTTCGATGACCGGATCCGAATTTAAGAAGCACGATTCCAAGCTGCTAGCATATGCAAATCCTTCTTGGAGCTTTTCTACCGTTAAACTAATCGGGTCGGTGTCTTCAGAGCTGCTGTCATCTGATTTCGAATTGTTTGCTTCATTCACAGCAATCTCAAGCAATGATTCGTCATTAATTCCTTCATCTTCAAACAACTCTTGCAAATCATCATTTGCCATGTCGTCGAAACCTTCGCCTTCAATCAAGTGAGCAAGGTCCAATATATCCTGGAATCCACGATTTGGCACTTCTATTTCATGGCTTTTAACAACCTCTGGCCATAATTTCCTCCAGCATCTATTTAATGTTGACACCTTAATCTCTTTTAAAGATAAGTTTACCAACTCAAGGCTATCTTTAATAGAAAATTTCTTCCAAGCACTGGTTACATCGATGGAGTCAGTTTCAGATGTATCCAAAATCCAGCGTATAGAGCGTCTGATGTAATATGTCTTGAAAGTGTAAATTATACCCTGATCCATTGGCTGCAGAAGCGATGTTGTATTAGGTGGAAGAAATTTTATTTTGACATTCGGATGGGTTAAATCTTTTGGATGTCCTGGGGCATTGTCCAATAATAATAATGCTTTAAAGTGTAAATTCTTTTTTTTTAAATATTTTTCAACTTCAGGTACAAAACAATTCAAGAACCAATCTTTAAATAATTCTGCAGTTACCCAAGCTTTGGAATTTGCTTTCCAGTAAACGGGTAATTTGCTCTTGTCTAAGCCTTTAAACGCACGGGGATTGAAAGACTTATAAACAAGCATTGGTTTTGCTTGAAAGTCGCCTGATGCATTACTACACAGCAAAAGTGTAAAACGATCTTTTTGCGCCTTAAAGCCGGGAGCTACTTTTTCATTTTTTGATAAAAAAGTTCGATTTGGCATTTTTTTCCAGTAAAGTCCAGTTTCATCCGCATTGAAAACTTGGTCGGGCAGGAATTCCTCTTCTTTAATGAACCCCTGAATCTCTTCTGGGTATGTGGTAGCAGCTCCATCATCGGCCGATGCCGCTTCGCCCTTGAACTTGAGGCTATGAATGGAGAACCTTTTTTTAAATTTCTCGAACCATCCATTACTGGCCACGAAATCTATGCTGGAAGAGGGCTCTCCATTTTGCTCGAGCAGTCCATAAATCCTGAGTGCCTTTTCCTGAATGATCCGCTGGCTTAAAGGGATCTTTTTTTCGTAGCTATCGTCAATCCAAATGCTAAGTGCTCTTTCCATTTTTTCCAAAATAGGTGCACGTGATCTACTGGTAAATTTTGTAGATATGGATGACCCAATGCTTCCTGCACGTCGTATTTCAGTTTCATTCTTTTTGATAGTGCGAACTGTTGCCTCATTTAAATCAAGGCTTCGTGCAATTTCCGTGGCAGTTTGCCCATTGTCTAAGCGGTTCAGAATTTGTATTTTTGATTCTATAGAAATGACTTTTCGTTTTAAATTAGCTTTATTCTTTATTTCTGCCATTGTAAAAGCTGAAATTTATTTATTTAAATTATGTACATATTCACTTTTTAATTTAATCAAGCTGTACCACCGTTTTACTTACCACAAAATCTTTGACCTTTTATTTACGCGTCTGCAAAGCTCAAGATTTTTGCACCTACTTAAACACGCTTACATCTGACATATCAAATGTGGGATTCCACTTTTTCGATAAGCACCCCATGTGTATGACGGAAGCACAAAGGCACTATCGCGTTAATCGACAGCAAAAAAAATATATATCGATATTTTGCATTCGTGTAAGAACGAGGTTTTTAGCGTGTTAGAAGGGGGATGGGAGCAAATTTGTAACCGTGTAAGACCGAGTTCGTGCTAAAAGAGTCCGTGTTAAGCGAGGGCCAAGTGTATATGTTTTGTACTGAAATTCTATGGGCAGCAGCAGCTGAAATGTGTGAGCGAGATAGCATGCGCACGTTGCTTTGTACCGAATGACGCATTAGTTTCGTTCACTGATGTGAATGAGCGAGAAACATGCATTTTGTGTTGCGGTTTGTTAAGAGAATTTCATGAAAAATTTTATTCAATTAATGAGGATTGCGGAGGAGTCTGTTTAAATGAAATATCCTATTTTGGTACAGGGCATACTCCAAGTCGGCATGGACGACTTGCTTACTTCATTAATTACAATTCCACAACTAAACAACATACAAATAACACTACATCCAATAAAGCTCATAAACAGCTGCAAATCAGGCAGAGTAATGTCCACGGATATGCTCCAACTAGCAATAATCCAGCTAACTCTCCAGACAGGATCGCTGAAGTAAACACCACAGCCACTTATACTCCTTGCCGCCGTCAACAAGGCCCCTATGGTGTGACCCACTTGGTCGCCGTTAGAGCGGGCTCACATGAAACAAGAAACAGAGAATCAGCCAGAAACACAAAACATCAGCAACAACACTCACTTCGCTCGGATCGGCCTATTACTAACTCCAACGTGTACCAGAAAATAGTCCACAGACTCACTTGGAAGTTTGAGGCTCTCTTCAACCTTCTAACATCTGTAATCCTGCCAAACGTAAAATGTGATCCTGAAATAAAAATTAAGATTGCATCGTTATTAATCAACTGAGGATCAACAATTTGTACTCACCTAACTGCAGACTGCATCTGCAGCACCCAATAAGAAGATCCGACCCACTGGAGAACAAATAAATCAACTCGGCCCAGGCAGCTGCTGAAACCTGTCAACGCCCAACGCGCGGGGCCTAATTAATACCTACTTGCTTTATTTTTCCACATATCCTTTCCAATGTATACTCCGATGCTACATCAGGGTGGTCTAGGAGGTTGACAACGTTTACCTGCATTGCCGCTCCTACTAAATTATCCGAAGCCACTACCAACTATACTTACCATTCTGGCCAATCCGTCTGCGTTCCTCGAGATGGTAACCTCACCTGAAAAGAATCCACAAATATCTGCACCAAATATAATCACTCACACTAAATGCTTACTCGCCTCAATTTGCACTTACTTACCTGATTTACTGCATGCCTCTCTCTACATATGTGCACAGTCCGTGCAACGTGCGTACCGATGCTACAACATTGGTACAATGGCGGCCACCAGACTCCTCCCGCATGACTCGATCAGCTAAACTCCTGCACCTCTGCCAACTGGATACTTACCTCCATTGTCCAACCAATCCATAGTGCCCAGATGGAAAACCTTCCAAAAAGTCAACACAACTACTACATAGAGATGATGACACTACCACACCATACGGGCCTGTCTACGGGCACCATTTACTCTTAACCTAGAATAGATACATAACTGTTGCGGAAAAGCATTAAGAGAGAGACAGAAAGGAAGACAAAAAAGGAATAACGGAACTTTGCTGAATTGTTTTCAGCGTCGCATACACACAACTCTATATTTTCTTTCACTCGGTACAGTTCAAGTTTGGTGATGAATGCGTACAGATGAAAATACATAATTTGAATAAAAGAATATACAAACATTTATATAAAGCATAAGATCAGTGAAATGTGTTTATTTAATAATCGCTTTGCAGCCTGGTTTAAATAAGTTCAGTAGGTTATGGGCCCAGTCATTATTAAATAATAGTATTCATTGGTTTTATGCAAGTGAATGAAGTGTACATACATTTATGTTAAAATGCAATTTGTGTAAATCATAAATAAGTGAATCTCGATTGTGAATGGTTTGATGGTTTTCTTTACATAAATTTATTAATCTTAATAAATAAAATTTTAATAAAATATGTTTATATAATTGTTTCAAGAAACGAAAAAATCTGGAAACAACGCTGAATTTCACCACCCAATATTGAGCGTCGAACAAGTGTGAGGAGGATACAAGAAAATTGAGTGAAGCATTAAGCATTTGTACATATGTATGTATATTAGTTTGAGGTTAAGTGCAGTTGAGTGAATTGAATTAAAAGTTGAGTGTAGTTTAGAGTAGTTGAGCATTAAGAGAAGAAAATGACTTATTAAAAATTGTGGATATGAAAAAAGCACTGACTGAAATAATGATGAAGGCAGATAGACAAGCCAAAAAATATTTTATTATTTTTGGTGTTTTCCAACACTGAAAAGAGCTCGAATGAAATTTTCAAAGAATTAGACTCGATTTATGAGAGAAAAAGTTTGACGTCTCAGTTGTCATTACGTAAGCAGTTGTTGGCAATAAAGTTAAAAGGAGATTCCAATATTGTGAATGATTTTCATGTATTCGATGAATTGACAACTGAGCTGATTGCATCAGGAACTAAGATTGATGAGATGGATAAAGTTTCTCATCTCCTTTTGACTCTGCCTTCTAGCTATGATGGAGTCATCACAGCTATTAAGACTCTGTCAGAAAGTAATTTGACATTGGCATTCGTTAAAACTCGTCTTCTTGATCATGAAGTCAAACTAAAATCAATTAGCAAAGACACTAGCGCCAAAATCTTACAAGCTGTTAATTTTAAAGAAAACAAAGTTCATCAAAAGAATAACAAAAAAGGTAGGGTTAAAAAATAAAATGAAGCAGAAAATATAGTGCTATCATTGTGGAAAGCCAGGCCATTTGAAAAAAGATTGTTTTATTTAGAGACTAATGTCTAATACTTAATAAAGGAAATAATAATAGAAACAAGCAAGCGCAGGTAGCAACAACTCAAGCAGAAACAACACAGCCAGATCGTGGATTTGCCTTTATGATGAGACAGGGAGCAGAGCAGCGAAGTGCAAACGAGGTTTTATTTATATTACATTCAGGAGCCTCAGACCACATAATAAGGGAAAAGAACTTGTTTGCTGACTTTATGAACTTGGATAACCCTATTGAGATTTCCGTTGCTAAATGCGGTGAATGTGTTTATGCTACCGCTAAAGGGATCGTACAACTGAAAAGCATGGGCAAAAATATATCACTGGAGGATGTACTATTTTGCAAGGACGTGCCTTACAATTTGGTATCAGTTCGCAAAATGCAAAATGCCGGAATGACCGTGGAGTTCAATTGTGAAGGTGTCAAGGTCACAAAGAATGGTGAAGTGGTATTTACTGGAGCCTGTGAGTATAATATTCCATTTGTTAAATTTGAATCAAACAAAATATCATATTTATGTAAGTCAAAAATATCAAAAGTACAGAGTATCGTTTGTGGCATTAAAGGTTAGGTCATATTAATATTGGACAATTTATGGAAATAAAAAGAAACAGTTTGTTTGATGATATGAATTTATTAAATAAAGTTGAATTGAAAAAAGAGTTATGTGAGGCATGCTTAAATGGTAAAATGTCCACATTGAAATTTGAAAAGTACAAAAATAAAGATCATATTAATAGGCCGTTATTTGTGGTGTACTCAGATATTTGTAGTCCGATAACACCGTGCACAATTGACAATAAAAGCTATTATGTTGTTTTTATTGATCAGTATACCCATTACTGTGTGACTTATTTAATTACACATAAGTCTGATTTATTTTCGGTTTTTAAGGATTTTATTGCCAAAAGAGAAGCCCATTTTAATCTAAAAGTGGTCAATTTATACATAGACAATGGGCGCGAATATTTGTCTAATGAAATGCGTGAATATTGTTCAGAAAAATGTATCAGCTATCATTTAACTATTCCCCACACTCCACAATTAATCGATGTTTCTGAGCGGATGATCCGAACTATTACAGAAAAAGCTCGCTCTATGATTAATGGAGCTAAATTACAGAAATGTTTCTGGGGAGAAGCAGTTTTAACTGCAACGTATCTAATTAATAGATGTCCAACTAGAGCATTGATAGATTTAAAGAAGACACCTTTTGAAATGGGACATAGTAAAAAGCCTATTTTAAAATATTTGAAGATATTTGGATCAACGGTATACATACATAACAAAGTAAGAAAACGTAAATTTGATGAAAAGTCGACTAATTGTATACTTGCTGGGTATGAACCAAATGGGTTAATATTGTGGAATGTGGAGGAAAGAAAGTTAATGACGGCCAGAGATGTTGTGGTGGACGAGATAAATATGTGTCATTCAAGGTATGTAAAGGATTGTGTTATACAGTGTGAAGACTCAGTGTTCCAAATTAAAATGGAACAAAGTGCACTTGTTTGGAAAATGAGAAAGAAAAATAAGAAGTGAATTTTCAGAATGAAATGGGTGTTTAGGATTAAACAAGATGAATTTGGTAACTTAGTGAGATACAAAGCTAGACTTGTAGCTCGTGGTTTCACTCAAGAATATTTAACTGATTGTGAAGAAACATTTGCACCAGTGGCTCGTATTTCTAGTTTTCGATTGGCTCTTGCAAATCAATACGATTTAGAAGTTCATCATATGGATGTCAAGACAGCATTTCTAAAATGGAAATCTTAAGGAGAAAATTTATATATGAAGATTCCTCAGGGAGTGTCTCATGACGAAGATACAGTTTGTAAGTTAAATAAAGCTATTTATGGTTTAAAAAAGATCTAAGCAGTCTAAACTCTATTTAGACAGCGTATCTTTTAATTTTCATGTTCTTGCCTTTACTGAAGCCAGACATTTCTGATGCTTCAGTTCTTTGTACAAATTATTCAATTTATAGGAGAGATCGGACAATCCGCAATGGTGGTGGTGTGTTAATTGCTGTTGATTCAGCCCTTCCTTCTAAACTAATGCAGTCATCTTTCACTCATGAAATCGAATTCATCAGTGTTAAGATCTTGTTTAAATCATTTTGCACCTATGTTACCTGTTCGTATATTCCACCTGTGTCCGATTTGGAAATATACAATAAACACTTGCACGCCATTCATGCTGTTTCCGCAGTGATGTCCGATAGAGATTCACATATCGTTCTTGGAGATTTTAATCTCCCAGATATTTCATGGATCCCTGATGCATCGTCCATGATGCTCCCCTCCTTGTCACATTGCTTCGTTGATGGTCTTTTTGGCTTATCCCTAAGCCAGATAAATCCTGTACGTCATTCACATGGGAAATTACTTGATCTCATATTTGTATTGGATTCCTCCAACAGTGTTGTTTCCAGGATTGACCCACTTGTTCCTTCAGAAGACAAATTTCGTCCTACATTAAATGTAGCTATTGACCTTTCATTTCAAGAGCCGGTTTCTTGTGCTAATTCGGTCTCAAAGATTCGCTGTTTTCGTAAGACTGATTTTGGCAGACTTACTAATCTCATTCTTAATAATGATTGGTCATATTTGTATAGTTGCACACATATGGGTACCGCTACTCAATACTTTTATAATGTGCTTGACTCGTTTTTTAAAGTTTGTATTCCTCTCGAGAAAAATCGCTTCGGTCTAACAGACCGCCCTGGTTCACTCGGGAGTTGTCTAACTTACGAAACATCAAATCGAGGCATTATAAGAAGTATAAAAAAGCAGGTCGCCCGTCTGATTTTTATCTGTATTCTGTTGCCCGTTCGAACTCCATGGTTTTGAACACCAAATGCTGTAAGGATTATCTTCAGCGGTGTAAACTTCAGTTTTCGCATGATCCTAAGCAGTTTTTTAACTTTGCCAATACTAAACGTAAGACATCCATAATTCCATCCTGTTTAAGTTTTGAAAATAAGATAGCTGACACTGATCGGGCCATTGCCGATATGTTTACTGATTTTTTCAAAACAACCTATTCCTCATCGGAATATACTGGGAACCTTTCGTATCCTTATGAGTTAAACAGGTCTAATGGTATCTTCAATCCTTTCTTCGATGAAAGTACGCTTCTTAGCGTGCTTAAGTTAATTAAACCTGTGTACTCACCGGGGCCTGACGGGATTCTTGGGTGTGTACTAAGATTTTGTGCTGATGCTTTATGCAAGCCTATTCACAAGTTATTCTCCTTGTCTGTTGAAACATCCTCTTTCCCAATTATGTGGAAGGAATCTTTTATCATTCCTCTCCACAAAAATGGTAATAAGTCCAATGTGTCAAATTATAGGGGTATTTCCAAATTGTCCGCGATTCCAAAAGCTTTTGAGAAAATAATAACTTCTCAATTGCAACATTTCTGTACATCTATAGTTTCATCCACACAGCATGGTTTTGTGAGACGTAGATCTACGACCACTAACCTTTTAGAATTCACATCATTAACGATTAAAGGATTTGAAGAAGCCAAACAAACTGATGTCATATATACTGACTTCAGTAAAGCTTTTGACTCTGTTAACCATAAGTTATAACTTTTTAAGCTCAACGAAATTGGATTTCCAACTTCATTACTGAATCGTGAGTACCTAACAAACAGAACACAGAAAGTTCTTTTTAAGTCTTCTTATTCAAAACGCATCAATGTGACATCTGGGGTGCCTCAGGGTCCGCTGCTCTTTAGCCTTTTTATCAACGATCTTCCCTCCGTCATGCTACATTCTCGAGTGCTAATGTATGCTGACGATGTTAAGCTATGCCTTAGTTTCAAAGATATGGTTTTTTTTTGATTACAGGCTGACCTTAACTATTTTCAGTGTTGGTGTCAACACAATCGTTTGAATTTAAACACGGCAAAGTGTAAGGTTATGACATTTAATAGAAACTGTCCTCAACTTATAACCTATTTCATAAATAATTCTCCATTAGAACGTCTAAATGTAATGAACGATTTGGGTGTACTCATGGACCATAAATTGACTTTCAACTCCCATGTTTCCACAATTGTTGGCAAAGCAATGGGTGTTCTCGGATTTATAAAGAGATGGTCAAAAGAATTTGACGATCCTTATACTATGTGGACCCTTTTTCTATAAAGCAGAAACCAGGAACAGAACACCTGTCAAATGCTACATCGCAGTCTTCGTCTGCTTTTCTACGAAGGCCACTCACTTGGAATTAGTTCGAGATCTCTCAACCGAATCCTTTTTAGCTGCGTTGAGGCGATTTATAAGTCTACGGCCGAAGCCACACACAATTTGGACGGATAATGCCACCAATTTCGTTGGTGCAAAAAATGAGCTGGCCGAGCTCAGGGAGTTATTTCTCGGAGATCCACACATTTCGTCTATCACCAATCTTTGCGTTTCTCATGGCATCGACTGGAAATTCATTCCACCCCAAATATCATTTTTATCGCATCGCTGGCACCTATATTTTCACACTTGATGAAATTCAAACACTAGTTTGTGAAATCTCTGCAATGCTTAATTCTCGACCGCTCTTCTCCCTTACAGAAAATCCTGACGACCTGGATGTCTTATCGCCGAACCACTTCTTGCATGGGCAACCTAATTTGGCATTCGAAGAGCCAGATTTGGGTCATCTCCAAACAAATGAAACAAATATTCTGGAAGAAGTGGACCACCGAGTATCTGTCTTTGCTTCAAGAACGAGGTAAATGGCAAACCTTAGTGCCTAGCCTGCAACCTGGCTCAGTGGTGATCATCAATGACGAAAAACTACTCTCTAAGGTGGCCTCTTGCCCGAGTCAAGGCCGTCATACCGGCAGCCGATGGTGTCAGCAGAGTAGCCATACTTCGCACGGCCAAGGGAGTCTTCAAGAGAGCTGTCAGCAAACAAGCCGTTCTGCCCCTTCTGGACGAGCTTTTTGAAAGCCTGCGCCTTCCAACGGGGGGTGAACGTTCGGAGCAGAACTTTTCTAAGTAGAGGCCTTCTGTACTACTAACTATTCTTTGCATGAACCCTTTCGTGTTCTTTGTTTTGACTACAATCGCCTTTACCTACTGATCAGTTCAGAGATCTCTCCTCCCAGCCTAAAAGCGTCTATTCTTTCCTATCTAGCTCTTAAGTAGCTATAGTTTTCGTTTACTTGTCTGTATGTTTATGTTCCCCGCAACTCGTGCCGTACGTTATGCGACTTGCGCCCCTCGGTCGGTTGGGCGGGAGGAGTGGCAATTATTGCATCCGTTGGGATTCGCGCGAAAAAAAAAACGAGCAGTTAGGTGTTGGTTCGAGCCTCGAACTTGGTGTATAACATTTAATATATATTTTATTTTATTGATATGTATCAAATTATATTCATGAAATTATGTCGTCAATTTCATTATTTGTTTCTTCATATTTGTCAGAGCCTTTAATTAAAGATAAGTACTTTACAGGTACTTTATAATTAACACAACATTTGCCATGACGGCGTAATCCATATCTGTAAAATTAAAAGGAATATATTAAGTATACACTAAATAACCAATCATTTCAAAAACAAACCTTATACGTAAAATTGTGTTCAAACCTTTAACATTTAATTGATTTCGCAATTTACTTTTAACGATGTTAACTTGGCTAAATAAGTGTTCAACATCAGCATTCGACCAAGGAAGCGATAGAATGTGTATAGCAAATAATGCTAGCTGCCGAAAAGTGTTGTTTCCGCCAGCATCCTTATAATTAAGGACCTCGGCCCAAAACTGGGAAGTATTTTCCTTTTCCTCCCAATTTATGAAATGAATTTTTGCAAATTGAGCAACAACTTCTTCAATATTTAAGTAATTTAAAAATTTCAACAAAGGAATTATCTCAATCAATTTTGTTTATAAGTAACTTTCGGCATTTTCTCAAACTTAATATCGCTCAATATCGCTGTAGTATGACCAAATGTTAAATGCACAAAATACCAAAAGTAACCGAGAAATATTATTTTAGCTTGATTTGTTCCTTTAAGCGAGATTATCGACACGGCCGAAGTTAGCTTCTTTGATATTTAATTTAAATGTTTATCTCGATGTATTATACCCTTGCAGAGGGTATAATAAAATTGGTCATATGTTTGTAACGCATAAAAATAATCGTTTCCGACCCCATAAAGTATATATATATTCTTCATCAGCATCGAAAGCCGAGTCGATATGACCATGTCCGTCTGTCCGTCTGTCTGTTTCTTCGCAAGGAATCGAACTTAAATTTTGAGCTACGTGAATAAAAGTCATATCATTCTCTTCATTGATGATTTATCTAAATCAAGTTTAAAGATTGGTAGGATCGGACAACTATAAGTTATAGAAAAATAGGAAAGATCAGAGGTACCTCGGTCAAAATGTAAGTTGTTCAAAACAGTTCTTGTGTGAAAAACTTTTTTGTTTTGTTTTTGATGAGAATTTTACTTTTACACCTTACCAGCATGTTTGATTCAGATCGGATAATAAACACCGACATATGTATGTAAATCAATTAAATCAATAATCAACCCCCATCAGAAAAAGTATGTTTTTGTGAGAAAAACTTTTTTGTTTTTTAAGATATCTCAACCAAATTTGGTGATCAGATGAGAATTATACTTCTACATCATATCAGTAAGTTTGAATCAGATCGGATAATAAACATCGACATAAATCAATAAAATCAAAGAATCAACCCCCATCAGCATCAGTATGTATGCATATGCAGCCAATTAAATACGTTTATACATATTTGCTTTTATATATGTATGCGTACACAAACAACATTCATGGAAACATACAAACATACATACATACATATATGCGAACACGTGCTTGAAAAAACTACAAGCTGAGTGCGAAACAGAAAGAGACAGAAAACTATTTGTATTGTGTTGTTGTTTTCTAGAATTCGTCAGAAACTTTAGAGAGCGAGAAGCTGAACGCTTGCAATGTATACCGAAATAGCGAGTCAGTGAATTGTAAGTTTGGTAGCGCATTAGGTAGAGATCAATTCTAGAAATGACGTGAGCTAGGTTCAAATCCGGCCGTTGGCAAACTCGAGGTTTTTCCTACTGTTTCTTTTTTGGTTCAAATTTTTTTTAAATTTTATATTTCCAATTTTTAAAATATCTTGAATCCGATATGAAGGAGAAAGTAATCAATTAATCTGCAAGGGTATACAAACTTCGGCACGGCCGAAGTTAGCTTCTTTGATATTTTTTTTTATATTTTTCTTTTTAATTTCGATTGGTTTGATTAAGTTTTTACTGGGTTTTCCTTAATCCTTGCAGCGAATGCTGGACCATGGTTTTGTAACTTACCCCAGAGTACGTTCACTCGTCAACCGAGAAATTTTTGTAAATTTAATTTGAATTCATGTAATGTAACTTTAAAAAGAAAAAAGTAAAAGAAAAAGAATATATGTATATATATATAAAGCATAAGACCAGTGAAATGTGTTTATTTAATTATCGCTTTGCAGCCTGGCTTAAATAAGTTTAATAATAACACATAGAATTAAATTATTACTAAGTCAATTATTCTTAATTTATGTTTACCAATTAATTTCCAATTTGTCTGTTCAAATTTTTATTGTTTACATTTTTACTAGCGATGACAATTACCTCTAAATCCAATCTACTACAAACTAAGCTGGTCGATTACGAAATTTCCCACTATTTCACAAACACACACATATTTCCACCCCTAATACTAGCTCAAATATGTCAACACAAGAGGAACTAAAAATGTACTCCAACTAACTCATCTGCTACCATTTTTAATAATTCTTACATACTAAATCTAAATCATAGTTACATATTGAGCTCCCTAACTCTACAAATGTAACGTCCAAAATCTCCCTTAGAATTAACGTAGATTTAATTAATATAAAGACGATGTAAATAAAGAAAGCCAACTTGCTGGTCATACAATGTGGTAGATTCCACACAAGGAAAAAAGGCCTTAGACGCCAGTGTTTTATCCTTAAGTTGGATTCAATTTCTTTTATATTTAACTTCTTAAATAAATAAATATACCATATATGGATGTAACCGAACAATATACTTTAGTCATTATAACTGTAACTTTTATTTGATTAAACAAAACAAAATGATTTTTGTTTCCTTAAAGCTTATTCATTTTCTGAACTTAAAAGCAATTCTGTTATTAAATTTTCGTAAGTAGCTTATTTATAAGAAATTAAGCAAATTTTTGGGTCTTGGCATAAGTATTTTAAGTTAACTAAAAAGAAAAGCTTAAAGTAAAAAAGCCATAAGAACTGATTGTAATTTAATAAAATACTTAACCTCCTTTAGTTTCAATAACTTTTTGAAGACTTCGAGGTAAAGTGACTTTAGAAATGGCTTCTTATCTGGTTTTATGTAAACCAACTGTTCTTTTTAGTTTCAAAAGAGACCAGAGGTTTTCAATAATGTTAAGATCTGGATTGTGAGGCGATCAGTTCAAAATAGTAGCTCAGAATCTTTGAGAAAATTTGTTATCAAAGAAATTTATTATTAAATGACTTATACACAAATGATTTGTCATCTGTGCAGACGTTCCAGCGCATCAAATCGCGAATTTCTGTGTGAAACATAGACGAAAAAAAATTCGAGTGCAAAAAACCCAAGTGGAAAAACCCCGAGTGAAGTAAACAAGCGATATTACGGTAACTTGCTTATAAGTTTTGTACAAAGTCCCGTACAATTGAGTGCAGCAACCGAAAAGTGTGGCATACTTTTAGGCTGCGCCTATATAGTGTTGCATACTTGTAGGCAGTGAGTTTTCAAGTGCACGTGCGTGTGAGCTTGTGTGCGTGTGTGTGTGTGCCCGTGACAATTCCACTTGGCATAAGTCCAGTGAGCACACTCTACACTGTACCAGTGTGGGTGAACGGCACGAGAAGCCGTTCTGCGGATTCGGTGGTAGAGTCAGGTGCCGAGTCGTCGGCGAGTCTGGCCGACGTAGTCGGTGCCGCCGGGGAAGCGTCGGAAGGGGCGCAAGACGAAGGCCCGCACGATGTCGGTGCCGGACCTGATGGCCAACGAGGCTACGGTCGCCAAGAAGGTAGCGTTGGACAGCGTGTCTATGACCTCAGTCGCCCCTGAAGCGGATTTCGTGCTGCTTGCCGCGAAGCCGGCAAAAAGAAAAGCGCCCGTTCCAGCGCGGCGATGCCGTAATCCGTACGCCATCGGCGAACGAGATGAAGCGAGTGGTGGCGAACAAGAAGTTCACAGAGGTTGGACTGACAGTCCAACAGAGCAAGGGCGTGAGGCCGAGACATTTATGGAAGAGTTGTTCGTCAACAACTTCCAGGAGGAGATGACGGCAGCAGTCTTCAAAAAGGCAGGTGCATTTGGAGACAAAGCTTTGGTCCGTCACTGATGGCGCCAGTATCAATCTGACTCTTGATGTGGATGATGCAGCGCTGGCCGTACTTGAGAAGACCGGACAGGTCTACATCAAGTGGTTTTCGTACCGATGCCGGCCGGTCGTCCGTACCTATCCTTGTCATAGGTGCGTTGGATTCGACCACATTGCGGTCAGGCTGGGCACAATGACTGGGGCGTATGCTTGTCGCCAGTTTTCGGCAAGGTGTTGGAGGGAATCATGGTGAATCGGATGAAGGAGGTGCTCCCGGATGGAAATATATGGTAATTCAGCTTTCGACCTGGACGCATTGTTGAAGATGTCTGGGCTCATGTCAAGACCAGCGTGGCCTCCAGTACCGGTACCTTGGCATCACAGTTGGCGAGCGTCTGAATTTTCATTCGCACATCGCTGGATTACGCGGTAAGCTATCTGGAGTCACCGGAGCATTGAGTCGCGTGCTACGAGTTGACTGGGGATTCAGTCCTCGAGAAAGACGCACCATTTATGCTGGACTCATGGTGCACTGTTTGGTGCCTTGGCACTGTTTGGTGCCTTGGCACTGTTTGGCCTTGGCACTGTTTGGTGCCTTGGATGCCCGTTGGGACTTTTCCCGGGTCCTGGAGACGCAGGAGCAGCAGGAGAATTTGGATACCTTCGCGAGGGCGGCGTTTTCAAGGCGGTGAGGGATGCACCACGCGGAGCTACCAGTGAAACTGGTAGTAGTGTGGAACTTGTTCCATGCTACGGGACTTGACCAGAACACCTAATCTGGTGGGTGAACCTCCCTAAGGGATAAGCCGTTGGATCACCTAATCCATGTTTGTCGTGAACAAAATGGATAGTACCTTTCGCTGTGAACAGCCAACCAAAGCTGTTCATTTGGTAACACGGGATGGGCTAGTAGCCCATCAACTAGCCCAATTAGTGGTTGGCCCCCTTGTGGGAGATCGTAGTGGCTGTGGTTAATGTCCAAATGCGGGAAGAGCCCTCGGGTTCGTCGTGGAGTTGCGTTTCAACTGGCTGCCGTACCCATAGACCAGTAGAGGTGTGAGATAGGCCTCGCATTTACCCAAGGGGGGAAACGCTATGTCCGACAGCATACATTTCAATTGGCACTGATAAGATGTTTCATCTTTGAGGGGCGTTCTCTGACGCATTATTTTGGCCCACTGTAATATGTATGTGTCATATTTCAGTACCGTGGTTGTAAACCCCCTAAGAGGTACACGCCGCGTTAAACAAATTCGACTTTTTGTACCCCTAGGATCGTCTAGTTTCGATTGTTGGACGGTGCGGACTTGTCAGCGGAGTTTAAATAGCGAAGACAGTGCAAAACAATTAGTTAAGCATATAACAATATTAAATATTGTATACACTATAATACGATGGGCATATGCTCATATCTTATACAGCCAGTGTTGCCAGAAATTCAGAGCCACCACAAGCTAGATTTAATGAAAAAATAAGCTAGAATAAGCTAAATATTTGAAAAAACTAGAAAGATGGACTAACTTCGGCCGTGCCGAAGTTCGTATACCCTTGCAGATTTTCTCTATATAATTCACCAGAAGCATTATTGTAAATTAAACATACCAAATTTACAAATTCAAAATTTTGAGCTTGAGAAAAAAAATTTTTCATACAAAATTTTTTTTTGTACCGATTGTTCCTATAGCAGCTATATGATATAGCCAACCGATTCTGATAAAACTTGATTGAAGTATTAAGAAGTATGTTAAACTCACAAATATCAAATTTCGTGGCATTCGGTTGAAAAACAACAGAGTTATTGAGGATAAGCCTTATTCATGACCGATCGGTCCTATGGGAGCTATATGATATAGTCGTCCGATTCAGATCAAACTTGATTGAAGTATTAAGAAGCATATTAAACTAATAAATATCAAATTCCGTCGCATTCGGTTAAAAAACAACAGAGTTATTGAGGATAAAGCTTATTCATGACCGATCGTTCCTATGGGAGCTATATGATATAGTCGTCCGATCGGGATGATTCCGAGATATACAATGCCTGAAGCAAAAAGGAGCCTATGTTGAAAATTTCAGCTCTGTAGTTATTAAGGTCTCGGAGGAGAAGTTAGATCGATTCGTCTATTCATGCTGATTAAGAATATATATACTTTATACTTTTGACCAAAATTAATATACCCTCTGCAAAGATATAATAAACTGCCACGCAACACTACACCTAAGAACACAAATCTTTGCAAATACATGTCCCCTACTTATGATTTCTAATCCAACCCCAGAAAACATTTGTAAAATTATTAAATACCTCAAGCTCTCCAAAAACTATCGTTTCATATAATTATAAACAAAACACTTACTCCATATTGCAATTATAAACTACTACTAAATTTAGTAAAATGTAAATAGATATATATAAGTAAAACATTACTAGCAATAAGTCTCTATAACTTAGACTTAATTTCAATTATGTATGTCTATCTTGTTGGTCATAATATGTGGTAGATTCCACACAAGGAAATGTGGTAGATTCCACTTAACGAAAGAGGAAAAAAAAAGGAAAATGTAAAAAATTTTATAAATTAAATCGAATTAAAATAAATTAAAAATGTCAACTAAATCGGGAATCTACACATAATTAAATCGAAACACGAACAACAAAGCTAAATATAAATAATTGTGATTTGTGAAAAATGTTTATACATATGTAAATACATATACATTCATATGTATTGCCTTCATTAACTATAAAACTTTTAACATGTGTTTGTAATGAGTCCATGCAAATGTTAATTGATATGTATGTGACGAATATATTGAATATTAATAAACGCGCAAATTCACACAATTAAATAAATAAACTACATACAATTGACAAATATAACAAATTAAATTAACAAAATAAAATTACACAGGCTAACTGGACGAAAAAACAATAAACTAAACTAAGTGAACTTCAAAGTGCCGACTACATACATCAAAGGACATAAAATAATTAACGATAAACAATTAAACTACAACAAACTATAAACAATTTACAAAATTACAAACTTACACATACATACATTGAAGAAATACTGGAAAATATAGAAAAAGCTCTCTCTTAACCCTCTCTTCGGATGCCTCATCAAAGGAATTTGCCTCAAAAGGGCAAGACCAAGCTGGACCCCGTCGCCCTCCTCCAACAAAAAGCCTGCAATACACAAAGGATGTTCAGCGTACAAGGCAGCGATGCTGGAATACAATTGCAGCAACAATAAAACACCTAAATCAAACAATAAACACAACAATTATCACCAGCATTACATTTTTAATTACAATTCCACAACTAAACAAATAACACTACATAAAGCTCATAAACAGCTGCAAATCAGGCAGAGTAATGTCCACGGATATGCTCCAACTAGCAATAATCCAGCTAACTCTCCAGACAGGATCGCTGAAGTAAACACCACAGCCACTTATACTCCTTGCCGCCGTCAACAAGGCCCCTATGGTGTGACCCACTTGGTCGCCGTTAGAGCGGGCTCACATGAAACAAGACACAGAGAATCAGCCAGAAACACAAAACATCAGCAACAACACTCACTTCGCTCGGATCGGCCTATTACTAACTCCAACGTGTACCAGAAAATAGTCCACAGACTCACTTGGAAGTTTGAGGCTCTCTTCAACCTTCTAACATCTGTAATCCTGCCAAACGTAAAATGTGATCCTGAAATAAAAATTAAGATTGCATCGTTATTAATCAACTGAGGATCAACAATTTGTACTCACCTAACTGCAGACTGCATCTGCAGCACCCAATAAGAAGATCCGACCCACTGGAGAACAAATAAATCAACTCGGCCCAGGCAGCTGCTGAAACCTGTCAACGCCCAACGCGCGGGGCCTAATTAATACCTACTTGCTTTATTTTTCCACATATCCTTTCCAATGTATACTCCGATGCTACATCAGGGTGGTCTAGGAGGTTGACAACGTTTACCTGCATTGCCGCTCCTACTAAATTATCCGAAGCCACTACCAACTATACTTACCATTCTGGCCAATCCGTCTGCGTTCCTCGAGATGGTAACCTCACCTGAAAAGAATCCACAAATATCTGCACCAAATATAATCACTCACACTAAATGCTTACTCGCCTCAATTTGCACTTACTTACCTGATTTACTGCATGCCTCTCTCTACATATGTGCACAGTCCGTGCAACGTGCGTACCGATGCTACAACATTGGTACAATGGCGGCCACCAGACTCCTCCCGCATGACTCGATCAGCTAAACTCCTGCACCTCTGCCAACTGGATACTTACCTCCATTGTCCAACCAATCCATAGTGCCCAGATGGAAAACCTTCCAAAAAGTCAACACAACTACTACATAGAGATGATGACACTACCACACCATACGGGCCTGTCTACGGGCACCATTTACTCTTAACCTAGAATAGATACATAACTGTTGCGGAAAAGCATTAAGAGAGAGACAGAAAGGAAGACAAAAAGGAATAACGGAACTTTGCTGAATTGTTTTCAGCGTCGCATACACACAACTCTATATTTTCTTTCACTCGGTACAGTTCAAGTTTGGTGATGAATGCGTACAGATGAAAAAACATAATTTGAATAAAAGAATATACAAACATTTATATAAAGCATAAGATCAGTGAAATGTGTTTATTTAATAATCGCTTTGCAGCCTGGTTTAAATAAGTTCAGTAGGTTATGGGCCCAGTCATTATTAAATAATAGTATTAATTGGTTTTATGCAAGTGAATGAAGTGTACATACATTTATGTTAAAATGCAATTTGTGTAAATCATAAATAAGTGAATCTCGATTGTGAATGGTTTGATGGTTTTCTTTACATAAATTTATTAATCTTAATAAATAAAATTTTAATAAAATATGTTTATATAATTGTTTCAAGAAACGAAAAAATCTGGAAACAACGCTGAATTTCACCACCCAATATTGAGCGTCGAACAAGTGTGAGGAGGATACAAGAAAATTGAGTGAAGCATTAAGCATTTGTACATATGTATGTATATTAGTTTGAGGTTAAGTGCAGTTGAGTGAATTGAATTAAAAGTTGAGTGTAGTTTAGAGTAGTTGAGCATTAAGAGAAGAAAATGACTTATTAAAAATTGTGGATATGAAAAAAGCACTGACTGAAATAATGATGAAGGCAGATAGACAAGCCAAAAATATTTTATTATTTTTGGTGTTTTCCAACACTGAAAAGAGCTCGAATGAAATTTTCAAAGAATTAGACTCGATTTATGAGAGAAAAAGTTTGACGTCTCAGTTGTCATTACGTAAGCAGTTGTTGGCAATAAAGTTAAAAGGAGATTCCAATATTGTGAATGATTTTCATGTATTCGATGAATTGACAACTGAGCTGATTGCATCAGGAACTAAGATTGATGAGATGGATAAAGTTTCTCATCTCCTTTTGACTCTGCCTTCTAGCTATGATGGAGTCATCACAGCTATTAAGACTCTGTCAGAAAGTAATTTGACATTGGCATTCGTTAAAACTCGTCTTCTTGATCATGAAGTCAAACTAAAATCAATTAGCAAAGACACTAGCGCCAAAATCTTACAAGCTGATAATTTTAAAGAAAACAAAGTTCATCAAAAGAATAACAAAAAGGTAGGGTTAAAAAATAAAATGAAGCAGAAAATATAGTGCTATCATTGTGGAAAGCCAGGCCATTTGAAAAAAGATTGTTTTATTTAGAGACTAATGTCTAATACTTAATAAAGGAAATAATAATAGAAACAAGCAAGCGCAGGTAGCAACAACTCAAGCAGAAACAACACAGCCAGATCGTGGATTTGCCTTTATGATGAGACAGGGAGTAGAGCAGCGAAGTGCAAACGAGGTTTTATTTATATTACATTCAGGAGCCTCAGACCACATAATAAGGGAAAAGAACTTGTTTGCTGACTTTATGAACTTGGATAACCCTATTGAGATTTCCGTTGCTAAATGCGGTGAATGTGTTTATGCTACCGCTAAAGGGATCGTACAACTGAAAAGCATGGGCAAAAATATATCACTGGAGGATGTACTATTTTGCAAGGACGTGCCTTACAATTTGGTATCAGTTCGCAAAATGCAAAATGCCGGAATGACCGTGGAGTTCAATTGTGAAGGTGTCAAGGTCACAAAGAATGGTGAAGTGGTATTTACTGGAGCCTGTGAGTATAATATTCCATTTGTTAAATTTGAATCAAACAAAATATCATATTTATGTAAGTCAAAAATATCAAAAAGTACAGAGTATCGTTTGTGGCATTAAAGGTTAGGTCATATTAATATTGGACAATTTATGGAAATAAAAAAGAAACAGTTTGTTTGATGATATGAATTTATTAAATAAAGTTGAATTGAAAAAAGAGTTATGTGAGGCATGCTTAAATGGTAAAATGTCCACATTGAAATTTGAAAAGTACAAAAATAAAGATCATATTAATAGGCCGTTATTTGTGGTGTACTCAGATATTTGTAGTCCGATAACACCGTGCACAATTGACAATAAAAGCTATTATGTTGTTTTTATTGATCAGTATACCCATTACTGTGTGACTTATTTAATTACACATAAGTCTGATTTATTTTCGGTTTTTAAGGATTTTATTGCCAAAAGAGAAGCCCATTTTAATCTAAAAGTGGTCAATTTATACATAGACAATGGGCGCGAATATTTGTCTAATGAAATGCGTGAATATTGTTCAGAAAAATGTATCAGCTATCATTTAACTATTCCCCACACTCCACAATTAATCGATGTTTCTGAGCGGATGATCCGAACTATTACAGAAAAAGCTCGCTCTATGATTAATGGAGCTAAATTACAGAAATGTTTCTGGGGAGAAGCAGTTTTAACTGCAACGTATCTAATTAATAGATGTCCAACTAGAGCATTGATAGATTTAAAGAAGACACCTTTTGAAATGGGACATAGTAAAAAGCCTATTTTAAAATATTTGAAGATATTTGGATCAACGGTATACATACATAACAAAGTAAGAAAACGTAAATTTGATGAAAAGTCGACTAATTGTATACTTGCTGGGTATGAACCAAATGGGTTAATATTGTGGAATGTGGAGGAAAGAAAGTTAATGACGGCCAGAGATGTTGTGGTGGACGAGATAAATATGTGTCATTCAAGGTATGTAAAGGATTGTGTTATACAGTGTGAAGACTCAGTGTTCCAAATTAAAATGGAACAAAGTGCACTTGTTTGGAAAATGAGAAAGAAAAATAAGAAGTGAATTTTCAGAATGAAATGGGTGTTTAGGATTAAACAAGATGAATTTGGTAACTTAGTGAGATACAAAGCTAGACTTGTAGCTCGTGGTTTCACTCAAGAATATTTAACTGATTGTGAAGAAACATTTGCACCAGTGGCTCGTATTTCTAGTTTTCGATTGGCTCTTGCAAATCAATACGATTTAGAAGTTCATCATATGGATGTCAAGACAGCATTTCTAAATGGAAATCTTAAGGAGAAAATTTATATGAAGATTCCTCAGGGAGTGTCTCATGACGAAGATACAGTTTGTAAGTTAAATAAAGCTATTTATGGTTTAAAAAAGATCTAAGCAGTCTAAACTCTATTTAGACAGCGTATCTTTTAATTTTCATGTTCTTGCCTTTACTGAAGCCAGACATTTCTGATGCTTCAGTTCTTTGTACAAATTATTCAATTTATAGGAGAGATCGGACAATCCGCAATGGTGGTGGTGTGTTAATTGCTGTTGATTCAGCCCTTCCTTCTGAACTAATGCAGTCATCTTTCACTCATGAAATCGAATTCATCAGTGTTAAGATCTTGTTTAAATCATTTTGCACCTATGTTACCTGGTCGTATATTCCACCTGTGTCCGATTTGGAAATATACAATAAGCACTTGCACGCCATTCACGCTGTTTCCGCAGTGATGTCCGTTAGAGATTCACTTATCGTTCTTGGAGATTTTAATCTCCCAGATATTTCATGGGTCCCTGATGCATCGTCCTTGTCACATTGCTTCGTTGATGGTCTTTTTGGCTTATCCCTAAGCCAGATAAATCCTGTACGTAATTCACATGGGAAATTACTTGATCTCATATTTGTATTGGATTCCTCCAACAGTGTTGTTTCCAGGATTGACCCACTTGTTCCTTCAGAAGACAAATTTCGTCCTACATTAAATGTAGCTATTGACCTTTCATTTCAAGAGCCGATTTTTTGTGCTAATTCGGTCTCAAAGATTCGCTGTTTCGTAAGACTGACTTTGGTGGACTTACTAATCTCATTCTTAATAATGATTGGTCATATTTGCATAGTTGCACACATATGGGTACCGCTACTCAATACTTTTATAATGTGCTTGACTCGTTTTTTAAAGTTTGTATTCCTCTCGAGAAAAATCGCTTCGGTCTAACAGACCGCCCTGGTTCACTCGGGAGTTGTCTAACTTACGAAACATCAAATCGAGGCATTATAAGAAGTATAAAAAAGCAGGTCGCCCGTCTGATTTTTATCTGTATTCTGTTGCCCGTTCGAACTCCATGGTTTTGAACACCAAATGCTGTAAGGATTATCTTCAGCGGTGTAAACTTCAGTTTTCGCATGATCCTAAGCAGTTTTTTAACTTTGCCAATACTAAACGTAAGACATCCATAATTCCATCCTGTTTAAGTTTTGAAAATAAGATAGCTGACACTGATCGGGCCATTGCCGATATGTTTACTGATTTTTTCAAAACAACCTATTCCCTCATCGGAATATACTGGGAACCTTTCGTATCCTCATGAGTTAAACAGGTCTAATGGTATCTTCAATCCTTTCTTCGATGAAAGTACGCTTCTTAGCGTGCTTAAGTTAATTAAACCTGTGTACTCACCGGGGCCTGACGGGATTCCTGGGTGTGTACTAAGATTTTGTGCTGATGCTTTATGCAAGCCTATTCATAAGTTATTCTCCTTGTCTGTTGAAACATCCTCTTTCCCAATTATGTGGAAGGAATCTTTTTATCATTCCTCTCCACAAAAATGGTAATAAGTCCAATGTGTCAAATTATAGGGGTATTTCCAAATTGTCCGCGATTCCAAAAGCTTTTGAGAAAATAATAACTTCTCAATTGCAACATTTCTGTACATCTATAGTTTCATCCACACAGCATGGTTTTGTGAGACGTAGATCTACGACCACTAACCTTTTAGAATTCACATCATTAACGATTAAAGGATTTGAAGAAGCCAAACAAACTGATGTCATATATACTGACTTCAGTAAAGCTTTGACTCTGTTAACCATAAGTTATAACTTTTTAAGCTCAACGAAATTGGATTTCCAACTTCATTACTGAATCGTGAGTACCTAACAAACAGAACACAGAAAGTTCTTTTTAAGTCTTCTTATTCAAAACGCATCAATGTGACATCTGGGGTGCCTCAGGGTCCGCTGCTCTTTAGCCTTTTTATCAACGATCTTCCCTCCGTCATGCTACATTCTCGAGTGCTAATGTATGCTGACGATGTTAAGCTATGCCTTAGTTTCAAAGATATGGTTTTTTTTTGATTACAGGCTGACCTTAACTATTTTCAGTGTTGGTGTCAACACAATCGTTTGAATTTAAACACGGCAAAGTGTAAGGTTATGACATTTAATAGAAACTGTCCTCAACTTATAACCTATTTCATAAATAATTCTCCATTAGAACGTCTAAATGTAATGAACGATTTGGGTGTACTCATGGACCATAAATTGACTTTCAACTCCCATGTTTCCACAATTGTTGGCAAAGCAATGGGTGTTCTCGGATTTATAAAGAGATGGTCAAAAGAATTTGACGATCCTTATACTATGTGGACCCTTTTTCTATAAAGCAGAAACCAGGAACAGAACACCTGTCAAATGCTACATCGCAGTCTTCGTCTGCTTTTCTACGAAGGCCACTCACTTGGAATTAGTTCGAGATCTCTCAACCGAATCCTTTTTAGCTGCGTTGAGGCGATTTATAAGTCTACGGCCGAAGCCACACACAATTTGGACGGATAATGCCACCAATTTCGTTGGTGCAAAAAATGAGCTGGCCGAGCTCAGGGAGTTATTTCTCGGAGATCCACACATTTCGTCTATCACCAATCTTTGCGTTTCTCATGGCATCGACTGGAAATTCATTCCACCCCAAATATCATTTTTATCGCATCGCTGGCACCTATATTTTCACACTTGATGAAATTCAAACACTAGTTTGTGAAATCTCTGCAATGCTTAATTCTCGACCGCTCTTCTCCCTTACAGAAAATCCTGACGACCTGGATGTCTTATCGCCGAACCACTTCTTGCATGGGCAACCTAATTTGGCATTCGAAGAGCCAGATTTGGGTCATCTCCAAACAAATGAAATAAATATTCTGGAAGAAGTGGACCACCGAGTATCTGTCTTTGCTTCAAGAAAGAGGTAAATGGCAAACCTTAGTGCCTAGCCTGCAACCTGGCTCAGTGGTGATCATCAATGACGAAAAACTACTCTCTAAGGTGGCCTCTTGCCCGAGTCAAGGCCGTCATACCGGCAGCCGATGGTGTCAGCAGAGTAGCCATACTTCGCACGGCCAAGGGAGTCTTCAAGAGAGCTGTCAGCAAGCAAGCCGTTCTGCCCCTTCTGGACGAGCTTTTTGAAAGCCTGCGCCTTCCAACGGGGGTGAACGTTCGGAGCAGAACTTTTCTAAGTAGAGGCCTTCTGTACTACTAACTATTCTTTGCATGAACCCTTTCGTGTTCTTTGTTTTGACTACAATCGCCTTTACCTACTGATCAGTTCAGAGATCTCTCCTCCCAGCCTAAAAGCGTCTATTCTTTCCTATCTAGCTCTTAAGTAGCTATAGTTTTCGTTTACTTGTCTGTATGTTTATGTTCCCACAACTCGTGCCGTACGTTATGCGGCTTGCGCCCCTCGGTCGGTTGGGCGGGAGGAGTGGCAATTATTGCATCCGTTGGGATTCGCGCGAAAAAAAAACGAGCAGTTAGGTGTTGGTTCGAGCCTCGAACTTGGTGTATAACATTTAATATATATTTTATTTTATTGATATGTATCAAATTATATTCATGAAATTATGTCGTCAATTTCATTATTTGTTTCTTCATATTTGTCAGAGCCTTTAATTAAAGATAAGTACTTTACAGGTACTTTATAATTAACACAACATTTGCCATGACGGCGTAATCCATATCTGTAAAATTAAAAGGAATATATTAAGTATACACTAAATAACCAATCATTTCAAAAACAAACCTTATACGTAAAATTGTGTTCAAACCTTTAACATTTAATTGATTTCGCAATTTACTTTTAACGATGTTAACTTGGCTAAATAAGTGTTCAACATCAGCATTCGACCAAGGAAGCGATAGAATGTGTATAGCAAATAATGCTAGCTGCCGAAAAGTGTTGTTTCCGCCAGCATCCTTATAATTAAGGACCTCGGCCCAAAACTGGGAAGTATTTTCCTTTTCCTCCCAATTTATGAAATGAATTTTTTGCAAATTGAGCAACAACTTCTTCAATATTTAAGTAATTTAAAAATTTCAACAAAGGAATTATCTCAATCAATTTTGTTTATAAGTAACTTTCGGCATTTTTCTCAAACTTAATATCGCTCAATATCGCTGTAGTATGACCAAATGTTAAATGCACAAAATACCAAAAGTAACCGAGAAATATTATTTTAGCTTGATTTGTTCCTTTAAGCGAGATTATCGACACGGCCGAAGTTAGCTTCTTTGATATTTAATTTAAATGTTTATCTCGATGTATTATACCCTTGCAGAGGGTATAATAAAATTGGTCATATGTTTGTAACGCATAAAAATAATCGTTTCCGACCCCAAAAAAGTATATATATTCTTCATCAGCATCGAAAGCCGAGTCGATATGACCATGTCCGTCTGTCCGTCTGTCTGTTTCTTCGCAAGGAATCGAACTTAAATTTTGAGCTACGTGAATAAAAGTCATATCATTCTCTTCATTGATGATTTATCTAAATCAAGTTTAAAGATTGGTAGGATCGGACAACTATAAGTTATAGAAAAATAGGAAAGATCAGAGGTACCTCGGTCAAAATGTAAGTTGTTCAAAAACAGTTCTTGTGAGAAAAACTTTTTGTTTTGTTTTTGATGAGAATTTTACTTTTTACACCTTACCAGCATGTTTGATTCAGATCGGATAATAAACACCGACATATGTAAATCAATTATATCAATAATCAACCCCCATCAGAAAAAGTATGTTTTTGTGAGAAAAACTTTTTTGTTTTTTAAGATATCTCAACCAAATTTGGTGATCAGATGAGAATTAAACTTCTACATCATATCAGTAAGTTTGAATCAGATCGGATAATAAACATCGACATAAATCAATAAAATCAATGAATCAACCCCCATTATATATGCGTACACAAACAACATACATGGAAACATACAAACATACATACATACATATATGCGAACACGTGCTTGAAAAAACTACAAGCTGAGTGCGAAACAGAAAGAGACAAAAAACTATTTGTATTGTGTTGTTGTTTTTTAGAATTCGTCAGAAACTTTAAAGAGCGAGAAGCTGGACGCTTGCAATGTATACCGAAATAGCGAGGCAGTAAATTATAAGTTTGGTAGCGCATTAGGTAGAGATCAATTCTAGAAATGACGTGAGCGGAGGTTCAAATCCGGCCGTTGGCAAACTCGAGGTTTTTCTTACTGTTTCTTTTTTTGGTTCAAATTTTTTTTAAATTTTATATTTCCAATTTTTAAAATATCTTGAATCCGATATGAAGGAGAAAGTAATCAATTAATCTGCAAGGGTATACAAACTTCGGCACGGCCGAAGTTAGCTTCTTTGATATTTTTTTTTATATTTTTCTTTTTAATTTCGATTGGTTTGATTAAGTTTTTACTGGGTTTTCCTTAATCCTTGCAGCGAATGCTGGACCATGGTTTTGTAACTTACGTTCACTCGTCAACCGAGAAATTTTTGTAAATTTAATTTGAATTCATGTAATGTAACTTTAAAAAGAAAAAGTAAAAGAAAAAAGAATATATGTATATATATATAAAGCATAAGACCAGTGAAATGTGTTTATTTAATTATCGCTTTGCAGCCTGGCTTAAATAAGTTTAATAATAACACATAGAATTAAATTATTACTAAGTCAATTATTCTTAATTTATGTTTACCAATTAATTTCCAATTTGTCTGTTCAAATTTTTATTGTTTACATTTTTACTAGCGATGACAATTACCTCTAAATCCAATCTACTACAAACTAAGCTGGTCGATTACGAAATTTCCCACTATTTCACAAACACACACATATTTCCACCCCTAATACTAGCTCAAATATGTCAACACAAGAGGAACTAAAAATGTACTCCAACTAACTCATCTGCTACCATTTTTAATAATTCTTACATACTAAATCTAAATCATAGTTACATATTGAGCTCCCTAACTCTACAAATGTAACGTCCAAAATCTCCTTAGAATTAACGTAGATTTAATTAATATAAAGACGATGTAAATAAAGAAAGCCAACTTGCTGGTCATACAATGTGGTAGATTCCACACAAGGAAAAAGGCCTTAGACGCCAGTGTTTTATCCTTAAGTTGGATTCAATTTCTTTTATATTTAACTTCTTAAATAAATAAATATACCATATATGGATGTAACCGAACAATATACTTTAGTCATTATAACTGTAACTTTTATTTGATTAAACAAAACAAAATGATTTTTGTTTCCTTAAAGCTTATTCATTTTCTGAACTTAAAAGCAATTCTGTTATTAAATTTTCGTAAGTAGCTTATTTATAAGAAATTAAGCAAATTTTTGGGTCTTGGCATAAGTATTTTAAGTTAACTAAAAAGAAAAGCTTAAAGTAAAAAACATAAGAACTGATTGTAATTTAATAAAATACTTAACCTCCTTTAGTTTCAATAACTTTTTGAAGACTTCGAGGTAAAGTGACTTTAGAAATGGCTTCTTATCTGGTTTTATGTAAACCAACTGTTCTTTTTTAGTTTCAAAAGAGACCAGAGGTTTTCAATAATGTTAAGATCTGGATTGTGAGGCGATCAGTTCAAAATAGTAGCTCAGAATCTTTGAGAAAATTTGTTATCAAAGAAATTTATTATTAAATGACTTATACACAAATGATTTGTCATCTGTGCAGACGTTCCAGCGCATCAAATCGCGAATTTCTGTGTGAAACATAGACGAAAAAAATTCGAGTGCAAAAACCCAAGTGGAAAAACCCCGAGTGAAGTAAACAAGCGATATTACGGTAACTTGCTTATAAGTTTTGTACAAAGTCCCGTACAATTGAGTGCAGCAACCGAAAAGTGTGGCATACTTTTAGGCTGCGCCTATATAGTGTTGCATACTTGTAGGCAGTGAGTTTTCAAGTGCACGTGCGTGTGAGCTTGTGTGCGTGTGTGTGTGTGCCCGTGACAATTCCACTTGGCATAAGTCCAGTGAGCACACTCTACACTGTACCAGTGTGGGTGAACGGCACGAGAAGCCGTTCTGCGGATTCGGTGGTAGAGTCAGGTGCCGAGTCGTCGGCGAGTCTGGCCGACGTAGTCGGTGCCGCCGGGAAGCGTCGGAAGGGGCGCAAGACGAAGGCCCGCACGATGTCGGTGCCGGACCTGATGGCCAACGAGGCTACGGTCGCCAAGAAGGTAGCGTTGGACAGCGTGTTTATGACCTCAGTCGCCCCTGAAGCGGATTTCGTGCTGCTTGCCGCGAAGCCGGCAAAAAGAAAAGCGCCCGTTCCAGCGCGGCGATGCCGTAATCCGTACGCCATCGGCGAACGAGATGAAGCGAGTGGTGGCGAACAAGAAGTTCACAGAGGTTGGACTGACAGTCCAACAGAGCAAGGGCGTGAGGACGAGACATTTATGGAAGAGTTGTTCGTCAACAACTTCCAGGAGGAGATGACGGCAGCAGTCTTCAAAAAGGCAGGTGCATTTGGAGACAAAGCTTTGGTCCGTCACTGATGGCGCCAGTATCAATCTGACTCTTGATGTGGATGATGCAGCGCTGGCCGTACTTGAGAAGACCGGACAGGTCTACATCAAGTGGTTTTCGTACCGATGCCGGCCGGTCGTCCGTACCTATCCTTGTCATAGGTGCGTTGGATTCGACCACATTGCTGTCAGGCTGGGCACAATGACTGGGGCGTATGCTTGTCGCCAGTTTTCGGCAAGGTGTTGGAGGGAATCATGGTGAATCGGATGAAGGAGGTGCTCCCGGATGGAAATATATGGTAATTCAGCTTTCGACCTGGACGCATTGTTGAAGATGTCTGGGCTCATGTCAAGACCAGCGTGGCCTCCAGTACCGGTACCTTGGCATCACAGTTGGCGAGCGTCTGAATTTTCATTCGCACATCGCTGGATTACGCGGTAAGCTATCTGGAGTCGCCGGAGCATTGAGTCGCGTGCTACGAGTTGACTGGGGATTCAGTCCTCGAGCAAGACGCACCATTTATGCTGGACTCATGGTGCACTGTTTGGTGCCTTGGATGCCCGTTGGGACTTTGCCCGGGTCCTGGAGACGCAGGAGCAGCAGGAGAACTTGGATACCTTCGCGAGGGCGGCGTTTTCAAGGCGGTGAGGGATGCACCACGCGGAGCTACCAGTGAAACTGGTAGTAGTGTGGAACTTGTTCCATGCTACGGGACTTGACCAGAACGCCTAATCTGGTGGGTGAACCTCCCTAAGGGATAAGCCGTTGGATCACCTAATCCATGTTTGTCGTGAACAAAATGGATAGTACTCTTTCGCTGTGAACAGCCAACCAAAGCTGTTCATTTGGTAACACAGGATGGGCTAGTAGCCCATCAACTAGCCCAATTAGCGGTTGTCCCCCTTGTGGGAGATCGTAGTGGCTGTGGTTAATGTCCAAATGCGGGAAGAGCCCTCGGGTTCGTCGTGGAGTTGCGTTTCAACTGGCTGCCGTACCCATAGACCAGTAGAGGTGTGAGATAGGCCTCGCATTTACCCAAGGGGGGAAACACTATGTCCGACAGCATACATTTCAATTGGCACTGATAAGATGTTTCATCTTTGAGGGGCGTTCTCTGACGCATTATTTTGGCCCACTGTAATATGTATGTGTCATATTTCAGTACCGTGGTTGTAAACCCCCTAAGAGGTACACGCCACGTTAAACAAATTCGACTTTTTGTACCCCTAGGATCGTCTAGTTTCGATTGTTGGACGGTGCGGACTTGTCAGCGGAGTTTAAATAGCGAAGACAGTGCAAAACAATTAGTTAAGCATATGACAATATTAAATATTGTATACACTATAATACGATGGGCATATGCTCATATCTTATACAGCCAGTGTTGCCAGAAATTCAGAGCCACCACAAGCTAGATTTAATGAAAAAATAAGCTAGAATAAGCTAAATATTTAAAAAAACTAGAAAGATGGACTAACTTCGGCCGTGCCGAAATTCGTATACCCTTGCAGATTTTCTCTATATAATTCACCAGAAGCATTATTGTAAATTAAACATACCAAATTTACAAATTCAAAATTTTGAGCTTGAGAAAAAAAATTTTTCATACAAAATTTTTTTTTGTACCGATTGTTCCTATAGCAGCTATATGATATAGCCATCCGATTCTGATAAAACTTGATTGAAGTATTAAGAAGTATGTTAAACTCACAAATATCAAATTTCGTGGCATTCGGTTGAAAAACAACAGAGTTATTGAGGATAAGCCTTATTCATGACCGATCAGTCCTATGGGAGCTATATGATATAGTCGTCTGATTCAGATCAAACTTGGTTAAAGTATCAAGAAGCATATTAAACTCATAAATATCAAATTTCGTGGCATTCGGTTAAAAAACAACAGAGTTATTGAGGATAAGCCTTATTCATGACCGATCGGTCCTATGGGAGCTATATGATATAGTCGTCCGATCGGGATTATTCCGAGATATACAATGCCTGCAGCAAAAAGGAGCCTATGCCGAAAATCTCAGCTATGTAGCTCTTATGGTCTCGGAGGAGAAGCTGTTGATCCAGACAGACGGACAGACGGACATGGTCATATCGACTCGGCTATTCATGCTGATCAAGAATATATATACTTTATATAGTCGGGGATGCTTCCTTCTGTGCGTTGCAAACTTCTGACCAAAATTAATATACCCTCTGCAAGGGTATAAAAAGCTTAAAAAAAAGCTAACTATAAAAACACTTGGTGTATAACATTTAATATCAATTTTATTTTATTGATATATATTAAATTATATTAATGAAATTATGTCATCAATTTCATTATTTGTTTCTTCATATTTGTCAGAGCCTTTAATTAACGATAAGTACTTTACAGGTACTTTATAATTAACACAACATTTGCCATGACGGCGTAATCCATATCTGTAAAATTAAAAGGAATATATTAAGTATACACTAACCAATCATTTCAAAAACAAACCTTATATGTAAAATTGCGTTCAAGCCTTTAACATTTAATTGATTTCGCAATTTACTTTTAACGATGTTAACTTGGCTAAATACGCGTTCAACAGCAGCATTCGACCAAGGAAGCGATAGAATGTGTATAGCAAATAATGCTAGCTGCCGAATATCTGAGATAAATGATCCACCGGTGCTATGGCTGAGTGCTTGGCAATATATAAACACAATGCAACCTCTTGTTCCTCTGTTTTAAATGACTTTGGAACAAATTGAATTTTGTTTGTTTGCGTATTGCCTTGCATGCACGCGACATGTTTTTTAGTAGCGGCATGCTGTCGCAATTCGCATAGTTTAGCCCCAACTGTCGCTTTACAAAAGGAGCAATATGCTTTTGTGGGGTCTGTTGGGACTTTGCGCAGTAACTTTCGGCATTTTCTCAAACTTAATATCGCTGAAGTATGACCAAATATTAATAACGAAATATAACCATAAATTTAGGCACAAAATTGCACAAAATACCAAAAGTCACCGAGAAATATTATTTTAGTTTGATTTGCCCCTTTAAATGATCATAAGAATACTTTATAATCTCTAAAAAAAAATCTTTATGTAGAAATTTTTTTAAAGCCAAAATAAGCTTTTTCAATTTTGAAATAAGCTGGATTTCAAGCTATAAGCATTTTAACCAATTTTCAAGCTATTTCATTTTTAAATAATCCAGATCAAGCTTAAAATAAGCCAACATGGCAACACTGTATACAGCATACTACACAACATCCGTCTAGCGTCTACGCAGATCAAGTTTGTTTTACATTTTTGCCACGCTAAGTTATCATATTTCTCTTTGACAGACTCAATAATATAGCCAATATGTACCATCTGACCGAAATCGGTTACTAAATATCGGAGATATACATATGTATATATGTATGTATGTTTTGTACTCAAATGCCATGGGCAGCAGCAGCTGAAATGTGTGAGCGAGATAGCATGCGCATGTTGCTTTGTACCGACGCATTAGTTTCGTTTCACTGACATGAGTGAGCGAGAAAGCATGCATTTGGTGTTTCGGCTTGCTAGGAGAAGTTTATAAAATAATTTATATGGAATTAATAGGGATTTGGAAGGAGTTTCAGTTTATAAAATATCTCTTATTGGTACAGGGTATACTCCAAGTCGGCAGGGACGACTTGCTTACTTCATTATTAGTTATTGGTGTGTTTCTTTTAGCTTTGCTTGATTTACTATCAAGCGTTGTTTTTACGTAGTCGGTTTTTGTAACGTCGAATGGTGTATGTGGTGTTCTTACAGTTTTTATATTGTCTTTGGAGTTGTTTTGTTTTTTTGAGGTTGATGGAGTGATTTTTGTCTCATTTGGTTTTTGTAGTGCTTGTGTGTTAATGGTTTCTGAGTATGTTTTTTTGATACTTAATAGTATAGATGGGTGTTGGTTATAAAATTTTGTTTCAGCTTCGTACATTGTGCAATTTTCAGTTATTTTGATTTTAATTATTTCTTGTGCTTCTCTGAAAATTTTCGGAAAATTTTCCTTCACCCTTGAACCCTATGGGTACAGGGTCTAAAAAGACACAACCCCAAACGAAGTCTACAAAACCAATTTTAACAAAATAAGAAACAACTATAAGACATGACCTTTCCTCTTCACCGATGCATCAAAAACAAATCACACAACAGCCTTTAGCGTCGTCTCCGAGGACAACAAACTATTAATATCAACAGTTGTACCTGGCCATACTTCGACCTTCTCAGCAGAAGCTCAAGCAATACTCAGTGCGATGGAGCTTGCAAATATACAATAAAAAAACAAAATATGTCATCTGCACTGATTCACTTTCCACTCTGTTAACAGTAAAAAATCCAAATAAGTATGAAAACACAATAACAAAAATACAAGATCTAACAAACGTGAATCACAAAAGAATAAAGCAGCTCTGGACACCAGGATACGTAGATATTTCGGGAAATATGCAAGCCGACACAGCAGCGAAAACAGCTACACTATCCCCACTGTTTCTACACAATATAAACAACAAAAAACATATAAATGGAATAATTAATGAAATAACTAAAAAAATGATTAAATCAAACTGAATCTCTATCTTCTAAGAGTCCGATACCATCTGTTGCTGTGGATCCCATTGTCATTTCCCCTGGTATTGGTGTTCCACTTGCGACCAAGATATCTGGTGTAGTTTCCGATACGTCCGGGGGAATATCCTCTGCTAGGGATATTCCCAACCAAATACTGACAAGAGATGCTCGTAAAGCACGCTGCCACGGTTGCCTCAGCACAAAATGCTGCGGCTGCCCCAGTCAGTATGTCAAGTTCTCTCGTCGGTATTCCACCTAAAAAGCAAATATTTGTTTCGAGGCTCGACCATAATACAACATCAGATGATTTTTTGGCCCATATCCGGGCACGAATTCTTGCCTCAAATTTAGTGGTGGGAAAATTTAAATTTTTATATACCCGTGACATTTCGTCCTTTAAGATAAGTGTTCCGCCAAATCATTTTCAGCGAGTCTGTAAAAGTGATTTTTGGCCGGAACATCTCGTAGTAAAAGAGTATACGACCTGACGGGATTCCTGGGTGTGTACTAAGATTTTCTGCTGATGCTTTATGCAAGCCTATTCACAAGTTATTCTCCTTGTCTGTTGAAACGTTCTCTTTCCCGATTAAGTGGAAGGAATCTATTATCATTCCTTTCCACAAAAATGGTAATAAGTCCAATGTGTCAAATTATAGGGGTATTTCCAAATTGTCAGCGATTCCAAAAGCTTTTGAGAAAATAATAACTTCTCAAATGCAACATTTCTGTACATCTATAGTTTTACCCACACAGCATGGTTTTGTGAAACGTAGATCTACGACCACTAACCTTTTAGAATTCACATCATTAACGATTAAAGGATTTGAAGAAGCCAAACAAACTGATGTCATATATACTGACTTCAGTAAAGCTTTTGACTCTGTTAACCATAAGTTATAACTTTTTAAGCTCAACGAAATTGGATTTCCAACTTCATTACTGAATCGTGAGTACCTAACAAACAGAACACAGAAAGTTCTTTTTAAGTCTTCTTATTCAAAACGCATCAATGTGACATCCGGGGTGCCTCAGGGTCCGCTGCTCTTTAGCCTTTTTATCAACGATCTTCCCTCCGTCATGCTACATTCTCGAGTGCTAATGTATGCTGACGATGTTAAGCTATGCCTTAGTTTCAAAGATATGGTTTTTTTTTTATTACAGGCTGACCTTAACCATTTTCAGTGTTGGTGTTAACACAATCGTTTGAATTTAAACACGGCAAAGTGTAAGGTTATGACATTTAATAGAAACTGTCCTCAACTTATAACCTATTTCATAAATAATTCTCCATTAGAACGTCTAAATGTAATGAACGATTTGGGTGTACTCATGGACCATAAATTGACTTTCAACTCCCATGTTTCCACAATTGTTGGCAAAGCAATGGGTGTTCTCGGATTTATAAAGGGATGGTCAAAAGAATTTGACGATCCTTATACTACTACTTGTGTTTGGTCACCTCATTATGAGTCACACCAAATGAGAATTGAATCTGTGCAAAAGCAGTTTTTACTGTTTGCTCTTCGTGGTCTGGGATCACAACGTCAAGCTTCCCTCGTACACAAGTAGGCCCCTTTGATTAACCTCCCTCCCCTCCCTTACTAACCGTAGAATAATGCTTGGTGTAATTTTTATGCATAAGCTCCTAAATGGTGATGTAGACTCCCCTGATCTATTGACCCAAGTAGAATTCTCTGTACCTTTCAGGTCTACTAGAAACTATCTTCCCTTATTCCTTAAACGCTGTACTACTAACTATTCTTTGCATGAACCCTTTCGAGTTCTTTGTTTTGACTACAATCGCCTTTACCGACTGATCAGTTCAGAGATCTCTCTTCCCAGCCTAAAAGCGTCTATTCTTTCGTATCTAGCTCGTAAGTAGCTATAGTTTTCGTTTACTTGTCTGTATGTTTGTGTTCCCTCATGACTCGTGCCGTACGTTGTGCGGCTTGTGCCCCTCGGTCGGTTGGGCAGAAGGAGTGGCAAATATTGCATCCGTTGGGAACGCGCAAAAGAAAAAATATACATACATATGTATGAATGCATGCAAGGGTTATTGTAAGTTCAACTACTTTCTGTGCTAGAAATTGAAAGTGTGTGCTCAAGATGGCCAGCACAATTACCAAAGAACATTTCTCGATTTGGGCTCTTTAAATTTTTAGTACTTTACCTTAGAGTTGACCTTCGCTATGGAATCAACTTTCCTGAATTCCGATATCAAATTTGTTGAATGTAGGCGATGGCCACTCCAAGCACTTTACAATATACATATATACATATTTATTTACATATGTATATATTTCGCGGCAGACGCGGTAGAAATTTTATGTTTTTTGTTTTGTTTAATTTTCCGACGCGGTGGGCAGCTTTTCTGTAAACTGTTTTTTGTTCTTTTGTTTTGCTTTTTGTTTATGTAGAAATGTATGAATTTTTTTATTTCTGCAACAAATAGAACTTAACACGTGCACTTCACAATTTTAAGCTTTTATTTTATTTTACCACCAACAACAGGTATGAAGTCGGATTTGTTTAACGTGGCGTGTACCTCTTAGGGGGTTTACAACCACGGTACTCAAATATGTCCATTTGACATATAGTACAGTGGGCCAAAATAATGCGTCAGCCAACGCCCCTCAAAGATGAAACATCTTATCAGTGCCAATTGAAATGTATGCTGTCGGACATAGCATTTCCCCCTTGGGTAAGGGCGAGGTCTATCTAACACCTCTGCTGGTCTATGGGTACAGCACCCGGTTGAAACGCATCTCCACGCCGAACCCGAAGGCTCTTCCCGCATTCGGGCATTAACCACAGCCACTACGATCTCCCACAAGGGGGCCAACCACTAACTGGGCTAGCTAATGGGCTACTAGCCCATCCCGTAGTACCAAATTAACAGCTTTGGTCGGCTGTTCGCAGCGAAAGCTACTAACCATTTTGTTCACGACAAACACGGATTGGGTGATCCATCGGCTTACCCCCTAGAGAGGTTCACCTACCAGATTAGGCGTTCTGGTCAAGCCCCGTAGCATGGAACGAGTTCCACACTACTACCAGTTTCGGCTAACGTCAGCCCGGCACTGGTTGCTCCACGTGGTCCATCCCTCGCCGCCTCGAAAACGCCGCCCTCGCGAACGTCTCCAGGTTCCGCTGCTGCTCCTGTGTCTCCAGGACCCGGGAAAAGTCCCAACGGGCAACTTCCATCCTGACGCCAAGTCCGTCGAGGTCTCGCAAATCTGCATAGAGTGGGCAGGCAACTAGAACGTGCCGCCAGTCTTCGCACTCGGCACCGCAAAGACATGCGGGCGTCGCACTCAGACCTCTCTGATGCAGAAATGCATTCAGCGATCCATGGCCAGTCAGCAGGAATCCAGCGTGGAGGCCAAATGCTTGGTCCTTCCGGCTGAAGACGAAGCGTACGTTCGGGATAAACTGATGAGTCGGTCGACCGTGCTCATCGTTATCCCACCTGCGTTGCCACTCGCAGCATATACGCTCGTCCAGCATCGCCTTCATCTGCCTCCGATCCAGACTTGCCACATCCAGACCGTACAGCCAATCGCCTTCCTCCAGCGGGTGGGCACGCTTGACTTTGAAACTGATTGCCAAACGTCTGGCAACCAGATCCAAAGGTGGAGCTCCAGCAAGCACCTGCAGTGCCACGGTGGACACTGTACGGCATACCGGTAGGCATCCTAAGAGCATAGCTCTCTGACAAGAGATGAGGCGCCTCCTGGCCCCCGACTCTCTCTTGACAGCGGAATACCACACCGAGGCACCAAACAGTGCACAAGGCACCATGAGTCCGGCATAAACGGTGCGTCTTGCTCGAGGACTGAGTCCCCAGTCAACTCGTAGCACGCGACACAATGCTCCGGCGACTCCAGCTAGCTTACCGCGTAATCCAGCGATGTGCGACTGAAAATTCAGACGCTCGCCAACTGTGATGCCAAGGTACCGGTACTGTGTTACATATGGTAGGCTTGCTCCTGCAAACCTAACACAGGGCGGCCGCGATCGGGCCAATCTCCCTTTAAGTAACATCATCGCCGTCTTGCTGGTCGAGATCGAAACGCCGACCTCTGCTCCCCAAGCTCCCACGACGGACATCAGCTCCTCTGCTCGACGCTCCAGTACGGCTCTCGACCTTCCCTCGACGATGACCAGCAGATCGTCCGCATACGCGCTGTATCCGCACAGGGGCTCCAGTCGTTGGAGCAGCACATCCATCATTGTGTTCCAAATGAATGGCCTACAGATGGATCCCTGGGGACATCCTCGAGTCACCTCCATGGTAACCTCTCCGAATCTGCTGGTCATTTTCGCACTCCTGCCACTGAAGAAGCTTCTCCACAAGCTGGCTTCAGGGCATCCCGCGTCGATCAAGCGGCGCATCACGGCGCTCCACTCGATGTTGTCGAATGCACCCTTGAAATCAATGAAAAGACCGAGCACGTAAGCCTCCTGGCTGGAGGCCACGCTGGTCTTGACATGATTCCAGGCATCTTCAACACTGCGACCAGGTCGAAAGCCGAATTGCCATCTATTTCCATCCGGGAGCACCTCCTTCATCCGATTCACCATGATTCCCTCCAACACCTTGCCGAAAACTGGCAACAAGCATATGCCCCGATAGGAAGCTGGGTTAGACCCATCCTTGTCGGGGCCCTTGAGTTGCGCCACTACACGTGGGCACTTCCACTCAAGGGGGAAATATCCCTCAGCTATGCAGCGGGAAAACAACGCTGAGATGTGCTCGGGAATGGCACGCCATACCGCCTTGCAGATACCACCTGTGATGCCGTCTAGCCCGGGAGAGCGCCTGCTCTTCAACCGGGCCACGCATACATCGACCTCGAAGGCTTCGAGAGACGGTGCAGCTTCATCCGGAATGGCAATGTCATCACTCATCTCCGCAACTGGAAAGAAGTTACGGAGGAGGAGACTCGCACAGTCGTGCCATGTTACGACTTGCCTGCCATCCGAACGAAGACATGTCAGCTCTGTGGATCGCTTTCGTCCTCGGCATATCCTGTAGACGTGCCCCCATGGGTCATCCCTGTGGTCTCCAACGAAACTTCGCCAGTGATCCTCCTTAGTCTGCAGGATGAGCTTCTTGAACTCGCGGACGGCTGTCCGCAGATGAGTTGCCAGAAGCTGCGCAGATTCATGGCCTCTGCGCCTAGCATCCTGGAGCCTTCGCCTCAGTCTCCTGACCTCTCGGCGTTTGGTACTAAGTTCAGTGGTCCACCACTTCACTTTTCCCACAGCTCTCGACGTCCTGCGGCCTAGCACTCTATCGCACACGGACTGTACGATGGTGCGTAGTGCAGTCACGGATGAATCCACCGGCAAAGCTCTGATGTGCTCCAAGGGAAGGTGCTCCAGGATTTCCTCCGCCAGTTCTGAGTCGAACAATCGCCAGTTAGCATTCGCGAGTTTCCAGGACGGCACAGGAGCATATGTGCTCTCAACTGTGTCTGGGGAAGGCGACACAACAACAGTAATGATGTTGTGGTCGCTCATCTCCCACTCGTCCACACTCCAGTCATACGTGGCCCACGTAGACGCTGCTTCACTGACGATTGTCACGTCGATATCGCTCTGTCCGCGGCGATTATCAAACGTATACACCTCGCTGAATTGATTTAGAACTCCGGCTCGGCTCCCGAGAATCCAATCCTCCAGCTGCTCACCCCGCCTGTAGTTCAGTTGGCCACGAAAACTATCGTAGCGCTTACTGAACCACAAGGGGGATACAGCATTCGCATCTAGGCAGAGGATGACCGGAGTACTGCTCGCCAGTAGCAGTAGGGCATCCATATACAGAAGGTCCCTCGTTGTCAATTCAGCTTGTGCATGGCAGTACAGTGAGGTCAGGTAGATTGAGCCAAACTCACCTGTCACCCTCACGCATACTCCAGCCTCGGTGATATGTGACTCGACTGGCAGGCAGATGACATCTGGATCGTCGATGATGACGGCAGCATTTCTTCTCCGACCCTCAAAGATTCGGCTGCCGTACACTCTCATCCCGGCTGGGAATCCAGTAATACGGCCTTCCTCATCTGTGTAGGGCTCCTGTAGCAGCGCAAAGGGCAATCGGGAATCCCGCATACGCACACCGACATCGATGCACGCAACGCGACCCCGCCCACAATTGGCTTGGATGAGACCAAACATATTAATGTCTGGCCTGCACCCTTTCCAACACTCCTCGGTAAATCGGGCACGATCCCGAGAGCATCAGATGCCCTGAGGGTTGCCCTTTGAAGCGACAGTTCCGGCAGTCCACCGGATTGCTGCACTTCGCTGCCTTGTGCCCAGCCTGACCGCACTGTCGGCACACATCGGACTTCAGGCGGCATTCGGACACCTTGTGATCGAATCCGACGCACCTATGGCAAGCATAGGTACGGACGACCGGCCGGCATCGGTATGAAAACCACTTGATATAGACCCGTCCGGTCTTCTCAAGTACGGCCAGCGCAGCATCGTCCACATCAAGCGTCAGATTTATACTGGCGCCATCTGTGACGGACCAAGGCTTTGTCTCCAAATGGACCGCCTTCTTAAAAACAACTGCCGTCATCTCCTCCTGGAAGTTGTTCACGAACAACTCTTCCATAAACGTCTCGGGGGCGATGCTCGTGTCCACGTCGAACACCGTCACCCGTGGCCTCACGCCCTTGCTCTGTTGGACTGTCAGTCCAACCTCTGCGAACTTTTTGTTCGCCACCACTCGCCGCATCTCGTTCGCCGATGGCGTACGGATTACGGCACCGCCGCGCTTCAGCTCCCGCACCTCGTGGACACGCACTCCCAGTGTCGGTGCGACCTCCTTTCTTATCCGTTCCGCCACTTGCTTGCCGGACACGCTCGGGTCCCGACTCGTGACCACCGCGGACCACGTCTCAACTGGCTTGTTGAACCGTGGCGCGGGGATCGGCACTCCGGGGACGGGGACAGCGGCGGCAGCGACACCAGTGACGGCTGGATAGGCAGCATGGTAAGCTGCAAGGCTTGCGGCGACGGGAGCAGGCGGCGGGGGTGCGGGTTGTCCACCCGAGAGGCTTTCGAGCAACGCGTTCCTCACGGCCAGCGACATTGCCAGTTCCTCTAGGCGCCGAATAGCTGCCGAAATTTCTCGCGCTGCTCCAGGCTTGACACCCACAATGGCGTTGCGGGTGCCCTCGGCAGCAGCGGAGATTTCGGCCAGTATTGCCGACGTTCCGCCCGCCACAATACGCCACGCTGGGCATTGTGGCACTTCGACGACGACGGCACCGGCTGCGACGTCGACGTTGACGTCGGCAGCGGCCTCGGCAGCGACAACGGGCGCCCTTCGTTTGACCGGCTTCGCGGCGGGCATCGCGAAATCCGCTTCTGGGGCGACTGAGGGCATGGACACGCTGTCCAGCGCTGCCCTCTTAGCGACCGTGGCCTCGGTGGCCATCAGGTCCGGCACCGACACCGTGCGGACCTGCGCCTTTCGCCCCTTCCGACGGTTCCCGGCGGCACCGACAGCAGCAGTCAGACTTGCCGACGACTCGGCGTCTGACTCCACGACCGAATCCGCCGATTCCGCTACAGTGGAAACACTCACCATACTGGTGGTGCTCCCACAACGGCTTCTCGTGCCGTTCATCCGCACTGGAACACTATATCGAGTGTTCACTGTACTGGGTACACACACGTACACACTCGTACACACACACGCACACTAGTTTTTCGGTCTCTGTCCGCGAGTATGCTATACTTTTAGGTGCTACCTAAAAGTATGCCACACTTTTTAGGCGCTGCCTAAAAGTATGCTACACTTTAAATGTACACTAACACCTGATTGGCTGGCCAATCAGAGCAATTGTACGGTACTTGGCACCAAACTTGTAAACAAGTTACCGTAATTTCACTAATTGTTCACTTGGGTTTTTTCCACTCGCTTTCGGTTTCTGTTTCACTCAGAATATTCGCGATTTAATGCGCTGGCACGTCCGCACCGTTCAGCAGTCAAAAACACACTGAGGGTACAAGGTATATTAAAGTCGCTAAAATGTATATAACAGCCAGAAGGAAAATTTTCCGACCCCATAAAGTATATATATTCTTGATCAGCATCAACAGCCGAGTCGATATGGCCATGTCCGTCTGTCCGTCTGTCCGTCCGTATGAACATCGAGATCTCAGAGACTATAAGAGCTAGAGTAACCAAACTTGGTGTCAACATCCGTCTAGTGTATACGCAGATCAAGTTTGTTTCAAATTTTTGCCACGCCCACTTCCGCCCCCGCAAATTAGAAAACAAACTATAACTAGATTACTATTAGAGCTATCATATTTCTTTTTGGCAGACTCAATTATATCCAATATGTACCATCTGACCGAATTTGACCGAAAGCGGCCAATAAATATCGGAGATATATGTATGTACATATGTACATACATACGTATATGTACTGAAATGCCATAAGCAGCCGCAGCTGAAATGTGTGAGTGAGATGGCATGTTGCTTTGTACCGAATGACGCATTAGTTTCTTTCACTGATATGAGTGAGCAAGAAAGCATGTATTTGGTGTTTCGGCTTGTTAAGAGAATTTTAGATAGAAACTTTATATTCAATAAATGACGATTGCAAAGGAGTCTGTTTAAATGAAATAACCTTTCTTGGTACATGGTATAGATACTCCAAGTCGGCAGAGACGACTTGCTTACTTCATTTAATTTCATATTTACATACATGTGTATGTATATATTTTTATACCCTTGCAGAGGGTATATTAATTTTGGTCAGAAGTTTGCAACGCACAGAAGGAAGCATCTCCGACTATATAAAGTATATATTTTCTTGATCAGCATGAATAGCCGAGTCGATATGACCATGTCCGTCTGTCCGTCTGTCCGTCTGACCGTCTGTCCGTCTGTCTGGATCAACAGCTTCTCCTCCGAGACCATAAGAGCTACAGAGCTGAGATTTTCAGCAAAGGCTCCTTTTATGTTGCAGGCATTGTATATCTCGGAATCATCCCGATCGGACGACTATATCATATAGCTCCCATAGGAACGATCGGTCATGAATAAGCTTTATCCTCAATAACTCAGTTGTTTTTCAACCGAATGCCACGAAATTTGATATTTGTGAGTTTAATATACTTCTTAATACTTCAATCAAGTTTTATCAGAATCGGTTGGCTATATCATATAGCTGCTATAGAAATAATCGGTACAAAAAAAAATTTTGTATGAACAATTTTTTTTCTCAAAATTTTGAATTTGTAAATTTGGTATGTTTAATTTACAATAATGCTTCCGGTGAATTATATAGAGAAAATCTGCAAGGGTATACGAACTTCGGCACGGCCGAAGTTAGTCCATCTTTCTAGTTTTACTTTAAAACTTGTGCCTGCTCGGGCGCCATGAAAAATCATAAGAGTTTTTATGATTATCAAAGAATTTTAATTGAAAGGTTGGGACTTCGTTTCTGTAAAATAATATCGAACGAAAAGAATGTTGCTGGCGATCGGTTTTAAGTTTACTATATGACTACATATATTTTCATTTTAATTCCTTAAAACTAAGTTGGAGAAGCGGGTCGAATTCGCTCCAATGCTGTTCGTTCCCGCCCTCCTCCAACTGCAACATCGAACATTTATTTGGACAAACACACAAGATCCACATAGCGCCCATCTGCGCGTACACCGGCCACCTTGGAGGACTTTAGGCCTTCAAAAAACTGGCAGAGGCGCCAGCTTATGGATGGCTCTCCTGTATGTGGTCCCTCCGGTCGTTCTTATTTCTGCGACCCTGATTACGCCGTCCTGCCCGACGCTTGTGGCCACCACTCGGCCCGTCATCCACTGTTGAAGTGGTAGATTGTCTTCTGCGACGAGGACGAGATCTCCCACGCCGATGTTGGGCCTCCGCTCGTGCCACTTGGCCCGCGTTTGCAGCCCTAGCACATAATCCCGGGACCATCGCTGCCAGAACGCCCGCTTGAGCGACGAGACAGCTCGCCATTGCTTTAAGCTGCCGCTGAAACTCTCCTGGTCGGAAGTCCCGTGGTGCGGCAGTGCCTTTAAGGGCCCTCCGATCCGAGCAAGTGCCCGGGAGTTATGGCCTCGCCGTCGTTTGGGTCCTGGCTGACCGCTCCCAGAGGCCTGGAGTTGAGTGCGGCCTCGACTGCCACCAGCACCGTTTCCAGCTCTTCTGCCGTGAGACTGGCGTTGACCATCGTCTGTAGGAGTAGGTGCTTTGCAGACTTGACACCTGCCTAGCATAGTCCTCCGAAGTGCGGCGCTCTTGGAGGTATGAACGCAAATTCGCATCCGCTTGTTGACGCGAATTCCCGCACTGCGTCCACATCGCTTTCGATCTTGCGCCGAAGATCCTCCAGCTCTCGGCTCGCTCCGACGAAGTCAGTGGACTGCCTGGGGAACTCCTTTCCGGCCGATGAACCTTTAGAAAGCCATAAGAAATGTATTAGTGCTTAAATCGGACGCTAGTTCCAAATGAAGCTCTTTGGAAGTAAAACAAACGAAAAGTGCGATATAAGTCTTATATGGAGGCCTTCCTCAAATTTTTAAAGTTGAGCGTACTGAGCCACATAAATCAACGCCGCAAATGCTAAATAGGCTAAGCTGTCTCACTCTGTCTGCAGGCAAGTTTCTCATGATTTGATTCATCAAGCGTGGCTTGTACTTAAAGCATAAGATGAATTTCTCACTGTTTGTCGGCAGAGCTTGTTTGTCGGCTTACTAGAGCTCATGGGCCAACATGACAATTCAATGGATTGAGGTGACGGACATAGCTTCGCAAAAATTGCGAGCGTTTCGATAGAATGAGCGGAAATTTCGTATCATATGAAATAGGAGCGACAATAAAAGTCGCCCCCGACTCTCAACAACGAAAATGAACACCACGATCCAGTGTATTCGTGCAGAAATGGAGTCAAACCTTGAAGTTTTTGACCCACTCTGGCGCTCTTACGAATTTTTCCTATATTTCCTCGGAATCATTTATTTTGAAGTATTTCAACAATTTTGTGAAATGCTTCTTTTCGCCAGTTCGTCAACATTAGAACCGCGAGACACAATGTCTGCTGGGTTCTGTTTTGTTGCTACATGTTGCCATGACACGTTCTCTGACCATTCCTGAATTTTAGCCACCCTGTTCGAAACGAACGTTGCAACGACCTTCGTTTGCTTTATCCAATGAAGATTTAATTCCGAATCGGACATAAGAAAGGTACGCTCAACCTGGTACCCTGATTAGATCACGAATTCGGTGACAAAGGTCCTCGAGAAGCTGAGCGGCACACAGCTCAGGTCTTGAACGGCGCTACTTTTGACTTCGAAGTTAGCAGCGAAGTGCGAAAACCTTCCGCAGTTTTTGTACGAACGTATTTTTAACAACCATAGGCGAAACCATCAATCTCTATCGGTGAATTAGGCTCTGCGTTGACGAATCGTGGAATCTGAATGGTATTTACCATTAATAAGGTTGACTCCAATTCATTCCATGCTGTTTCCAAATTTATTGGAATCGATTCGTCCCAGTCAAGACCCTTCAGCCACAGCTCCTGCATTAGGATCTTTCCTTTAATAATTAAAGGACCAAGTGGATCAAAGAAACGAGATGTCACCGAGAGAATGTTCCGTTTTGTCGCTCGTAGACCCATAAATGAGTCGTCGATTTGGAATTGGAAGATGTCTTCCCTAGGCAACCAGAAAACACCAAGTGTTTTGGTCGACGAAGATTCTGAGATTGTTATCGGCGTCGCTGTGTTTAAGGGAAGCGGAGACTTCAGGACTGTTCGAGAACCATTTGGTCAACTCAAACCCTGCTTTAAGCAATGCCTGAGACACTTCAGACTTAATTGTCAAAAGATTCTCAACGCAACCAGCACCAGTCAACATGTCATCGACATAGAAGTCATGCCTGATAACTACAGCAGCTTTTGGTAATGACGATTCAATCATCTCACCCAGCTTTGTTAAACACCGTATTGCCAGAAATGGAGCTGGCGCAGTGCCATATGATTCTCAAAGAATCATCTGGATTTTTTCTCCACACTACGAGCTGGACGTCTCGATCTGCTTCATGTACCAGTACTTGCCGATACATTTCTTGACATCCGCTGTCAAGGCATACTTATGAAGCCTGAAGCGAAGCAGAGTCGAGTATAGCTCCTCTTGAATGGTGCAACCGACCATCAAAATGTCATTCAACGCTACTTGAGACGAAGTTTAGCATGATGCATCGAATACAACACGCAGTTTCGTCGATGTACTTTGCGGTCGTAAAACGACCTGGTGCGGAATGAAGTAATGTGGATGATCTGGAATTTTATTGTTGGTTTCTGACATATGTCCTAATGAAAGATATTCTTCCATGAACTCCAGATACATTTTTTTCAATTGCACATCTTTAGACAATCTTCTTTCTAGCGACAAGAACCGCCGTTTAGCAACGTCAAATGACCTCCCAAGCGCATTGGGATTCGATTTGAACAGCAGCTTCACCTAAAAACGACCAGATGGTAAAATTTGCAAGTTTTCGGCGAAATGTTTTTCGCACAGCTGATGAGCAGGAGATGAAATTTTTATGGGGGAAGGCAGATCTTCTATAGTCCAAAATTTTTGCAAGGTCTTGTCAATTGAGCTTTAGACTTCGTTTTGATAACTCAAATTAACTGTCCTCTTCAGAATTTCTCCAATGCCAGAAGGGTACCGCCCGGATACAACCCATCCAAATATTGTTTTTTGAAGGGTTGGAAGTCCTTGACCTTGCCTTATTTGACCAATTGATAAAAGGAGCATATCGATTTTTTGTGGCTTATAAAAAAGAGGGTCGGCTAATTGCAGATTCTTCGCAATCTTCCAACCAGTGATGTTGGTGGTTTCGGGTGGCTGGTAGGACAAAATAGACGTTAAGATACCGAACTCTAAAGGCACTTCACTGCGATTGACTCACGACTTTACCACCGTGTGTATCAATTTTGTGACATGAACATTTGATTCAGAAATAGCAAGCAAGTCGATTGGACACTCCTCTCTAGGTAACTATAAACGTTGAGCCATTTCTTCTGTTACCAAATTCGTCATAGAACAACTGTCGAGCAAAGCTTGGGCCAGCACGAAATCGCCAGCTTTCGTTCTCACACCAACAATTGCAGTTGCAAGAATCACACTCTTTGGAGCCATCACATGCATAACATGTCAGGTAAAAGGTAGGTACCTTGTGGAGGTGGCGGTAACACTCAACCACTGGTCACTGCGTATATGTGGTGGAACTTGTTGTGCATTTAGCGACCGCGTACAAAGCGGAGCTGATTTTGCGAAATCGAGACGTTGTTTCACTGATACCGTTGATAATGACGAACAACTGGGTATTATATGGCACTCGGAAATTCAATACGAACATTTTGGGGGCTTCTCATTAACTTTTTTATTTGCCACAAAACATGGAAATGTGCTACGATTATGCTGCTTCGTGGAAACTGATCTGGGGTCTGATCTGACGAGAAATAACGAATGCTTGGCTGATTCCTTCCGTATTCCTTCCACGAAGGTATCGTCGCATAATCGAGCTGCTCTTCCCACTTACGCTTCGTCTGTGAATCGACCTTGTTCATAACTAAGTGAATTAGAATGGCATTTAAAATCACTTTTTCGTCTCCAATGGACAACAGAGAGCCATAAATTACCGAAACAGTGTCGATAAGGCTTCTCAAAGCTGCAATCGACGGATGTGCCATTTTAAGGAGGCTGAACAGCGCGGAAATATTTTCCATGAAAATGAGGCAATCGTCGTCATAGACCTTTTTATACCCTTGCAGAGAGTATAATAAAATTGGTCGGATGTTTGTAACGCATAGAAATAATCGTTTCCGACCCCATAAAGTATATATATTCTTGATCAGCATCGAAAGCCGAGTCGATATGACCATGCCCGTTTGTCCGTCTGTCTGTTTCTTCGCGCTTTTTCGAACTTAAATTTTGAGCTACGTGAATAAAAGTCATATCATTCTCTTCATTGATGAATTATCCAAATCAAGTTTGAAGATTGGTTGGATCGGACAACTATAAGTTATAGAAAAATAGGAAAGATCAGAGGTACCTCGGTCAAGATGTGAGTGTTGTGAGAAAAACTTTTCTGTTTTTTGAGATATCTCAACCAAATTTGGCACACAGATGAGAATTCTTTTACACCTCACCAGCAAGTTTGATTCAGATCGGATAATAAACACCGACATAAATCAATAAAATCAATAATCAACCCTCATCAGAAAAAGTATGTTTTTGTGAGAAAAACCTTTTTGTTTTTTAATATATCTCAACCAAATTTGGTGAACAGATGAGAATTATACTTGTACACATTCGCCAACTAACACTCATCGCGAGCAGACGTCAGTTGCTAACCAATCGTGCTGTTATCAGTTCTCTTCTCTCCTCACACTCTTTCTATCAACCGTTACTTGAACAAAATATTAGTTTCAAGCGCTTGATCGCAGATAAAAAATATCAAAGAAGCTAACTTCGGCCGTGCCGAAGTTTGTATACCCTTGCAGATTAATTGATTACTTTCTCTTTTAAAAATTGGAAATATAAAATTTAAAAAAAATTTGAACCAAAAAAAGAATCAGTAAGAAAAAATTCGAGTTTGCCAACGGCCGGAGTTCAACCTTCCCTCACGTCACTTCTAGAACCGATCTCTACCTATTGCGCTACCAAACTCAAAATTCACGGCCTCGCTATTTCGGTATACATTGCAAGCGTCCAGCTTCTCACTCTCTAAATTTTCTGACGAATTCTAGAAAACAACAACATAATACAAAAATTGTTTTCTGTCTCTTTCTGTTTCGCACTCAGCTTGTAGTTTTTTCAAGCACGTGTTCGCATATATGTATGTATGTATGTTTGTATGTTTCCATGTATGTTGTTTGTGTACGCATATATGTATAAAAGCAAATATAAACGTATTTAATTGGCTGCATATGCATACATACTGATGCTGATGGGGGTTGATTCATTGATTTTATTGATTTATGTCGGTGTTTATTATCCGATCTGATTCAAACTTACTGATATGATGTAAAAGTATAATTCTCATCTGATCACCAAATTTGGTTGAGATATCTTAAAAAACAAAAAAGTTTTTCTCACAAAAACATACTTTTTCTGATGGGGGTTGATTATTGATTTTATTGATTTATGTCGGTGTTTATTATCCGATCTGGTATAGGTGTAAAAGTAGAATTGTCATCTATGTGCCAAATTTGGTTGAGATATCTCAAAAAACAAAAAAGTTTTTCTTACAAGAACTGTTTTGAAAATTTTAACCGAGGTACCTCTGATCTTTCCTATTTTTCTATAACTTATAGTTGTCCGATCCTACCAATTCTCGAACTTAATTTAGATAAATCATCAATGAAGAGAATGATATGACTTTTATTCACGTAGCTCAAAATTTAAGTTCGATTCCTTGCGAAGAAACAGACAGACGGACAGACGGACAGACGGACATGGTCATATCGACTCAGCTTTCGATGCTGATCAAGAATATATATACTTTATGGGGTCGGAAACGATTATTTCTATGCGTTACAAACATCTGACCAATTTTCTTATACCCTCTGCAAGGGTATAAAAAAAAAAAAAACAAAATTCTTGAAGAGCTCGCCTCCCAAAAAGTTATCGCAATCTACAAGTTCACCAAGCAAGTTGAGGGTGTAGCAAAACCGTCGGGTGTTATGCTTCTTACTTTCGATCTCTACAACTTTCCATCGAAAATCGACATATGCTGGCACACTGTAAAGGTATCCGAATTTGTTCCGAATCCCATGCGGTGCAAATCTTGCCATAAACTCGGCCATACCCAAAAACACTGCAAGAACGAACCAACGTGTAGTAACTGTGGACTCACCCCGCACTCTGGTACCTGCTCTCCAAAATGCGTGAATTGCTCACAGAACCATGCTGCCTCAGACAAAAAATGTAGTGCATTCATACAGCAAAAAGAAATACTGAAAATAAAAACCACGAAGAAGTGTACCATGAGAGAGGCAAAGCTTTATTACAAAGCTGCCTTGCCTAAACAATCCAAGCCCGACAGCTACGCCGCAGTCACTGCAAACACAGAAAACGAAAATAGCACAGCACAAAAAGCAAAGTACAACATAAGCCGTCACACTGATAAGAGCAATATTGTTGGCTCCGACGATCGCCTCTCGTCGCCCGACTCGCTTCCACAAAATAACACTCAATCTCCTTCTACTCTCTCCTCATCACTTCCCTCTTCATCCCAACTGTCCCCTTCTCTATCTCAATTCTTAGAAAAAACACTCAATAACCGAACAAAACCAAAATCACCTACTCACTCACACTTAACACAAAACAACACCATCGATTGTGGCTCAATTGAGTCATTATCTGATTCAACACCAAATAACACCATCGATCTTGACCCAACTGAGTCAATGTCCGACTGATACAATAATAATAATAAATAAATAAAAAATCAAAAAATATTATGTTCCCTGAAGACATACATATATCAATTATTACTTCATTTATCTATGACCATTAAAGTTATTTAATGGAACCTAAAAGGATATATAAATAATTTTGATGAATTAACGATTCTAATAAATGAAGTAAATCCAGATGTAATATGTCTTCAAGAAACTAACTTACCTTTTAACTCAAAAAACATAATCTGCAACAAACAATACATAGGTTACACACAACCTTAATGCCAAACAAGGAATAGGAATTCTTGTTAAAAAGCACCTCTGCTCCCTTCTCTGACCAGCTCAAGTATACTTGGCCATTCAATTAAAACTTAACGAAAAATTTACTATTCTTAACAGCTATATCCCCCCTGATCAATATTTTTCTGGGAACGAAATACTTACAATAATAAACAGCTACTCCGCTCCACTATTGTTTACTGGAGATTTCAATGCCTGGGGTTTTGCATGGGGCTCTCCACGCACCACCTCCAGAGGAAAAAATATTATCGAAGCCGTCTCAAAAACTAACCTATCTCTTTTGAATAATGGCAGTCCAACACATTTTTCCACACATATAGACCTCACGTTTATCTCCTCTAATCTGCATCCACACTGCAATTGGGAAGTTTTACCCGACTTATACAGCAGCGATCACTTCCCAGTCATAACTGAAACACTAAATCAGTTTCATTTTGAAAAGTCTAAATTCTCCCCAAAATTCAAAATTGATTTAGCCAATTGGGAATTGTTTCGTTTAAACTATGATACCCACACCTCATTCACACAAAATGCAGACATTCAACTGCAAGTCTCCCAAATTACCAAATCAATTCGGATGGCGGCAAATAAGGCAATTCCACAGACCAAACCCCACACATTTAAAAGAAAGATAATTTGGTGGAATAAAAATCTGGGAGATCTTCGGGATAAAAAGCAAAAATTATGGCAAGCCTATAAATACAAAATGACAGATGCTAACCTCATAGCTTACAAAAGAGCAAATGCGTTCTTTAAGCGTGCAGTTAAAGAAGCCAAACGTGAGAGCCTCGGTGCCTTCACATCCAATATTTCTCCTCAATCCTCCTCCAAAAAAATCTGGCGCGACATTAAATCCCTGGTGGGAGTCCCCCCTCCCCAGCTTAAGTGTATCAGAGCTAATAATACATTAATAACAGCACCCTTAGAAATATCGAACATATTTGCCACAACTTGGTCAAAGTATTCCGAGGACTGCAACTTCAACATTCAATACAGGCAACAAAAGGCAGCATCCCTTGAGTATGTTCATGCTCCTGGTAGACTTAGTCTATCTGCTAAACAACTCGAATACGATTTCACAGAATTAGAACTAGAAACTGCCCTAACAAAGGCTAAAGGCAAAACACCAGATCACGACAGAATCTCATATCCGATGCATAAACAACTGCCCGCCACAGGTAAAGCAGAGCTTTTAAACCTATACAACAATATATTTTCTGTTGGTCAGTACCCCCACGTGTGGAAATCTGCCATCATTGTACCTATCCCAAAACCAAACAAACCATCTGATGAAGTTGCTAGCTACCGACCCATCTCATTACTTCCATGTATCGCCAAAACATTCGAAAAAATGATTGCCCGTAGACTCTTATGGTACGCTATCAAAAATAAACTGATCAGCTCGAACCAAGTAGGCTTCAAACCCAAACACAGTGCAGCACTTCGTGTCAGACGCCCTTTCCTCAAGAAATCATGTCACGCTTTTGGCGACTGATTTCGAAAAGGCATTTGATCGCGTGGGAGCCCATACTGTTCTTCAGCAACTCGAACAATGGGGGGTGGGTACAAAAGTCTTCAATATAGTGAAGGCTTTTATGTCCCGCCGCTCATTTCGAGTCAGGATCAACAACGTACTTTCAAACTATCACAATTTATATACTGGCATTCCCCAAGGATCGCCATTATCAGTTATTCTTTTCATTATAGCATTTGAAGAAATCAACAAAATTGTATCTAATCATAAAAAAATTCAATTAATCATGTACGCAGATGATGCCATAATCTTTAGTAAAATCAAGGACTTAACAAAACTTAACAATATTGTAAAAGATATACTTAAGGAAATATACAACTGGGGTCTGGGCTCTGGTGCAACCCTATTTCCCAGTAAATGTAAAATTTTGCACATTTGTAAAAAAAAAAGATGTACATACTCTAGTTTAAGCTTTAATAACTTTACTATAGAATGCGTCCAGGCTCTTAAGATATTAGGCCTATATTTCGACAAGAGAATGACATTTAAAAATCACTGTCTGTATCTCAGAGATAACCTTGAAAAAAAAATTCGGCTGGTGCGCAAAGTCACATGTCCGCCTGTTTAAACCAGCCTACCACACAGCGGTTCGTCGAATTATCAACGCCTTTCCAACGTCTCCAATAAAATGCGTCCTAGCAGAAGCGGGTTTTTCAACAATAGAGGACAGAGTTGCAGAAACAACAGCCCTGCTTATCCCGAAAATGTTCTGCTCACCCAACCAGCTCCTTTAAACTGTGGTACGGAAGGCTATAAAACAACGGAGAACTTACCGATACCTCTCCAAAATACGCCGATGCGTCGCTCTCTCCAAAGAATGGAATATCGCAACTCCAACAACACCAAAAATCTCCAGCGCCCCTTCATGGCTTCTTAGACAATCCTCTATTAACTGCGCGCTACAGGAATTTCCAAAAAATCACACAAACGGGGAAACTTTCCGCCAACTATTTTATAATGAAACAGCCAAGAAATTTTATGACAATCGAACGTGGATATTCACTGACGCAACAAAATCAGCAGAACTCACTGCATTCGCATGCGTTGACATCAATGGTAAAATTCTATCAGCAGGATCACTACCAGAATACTACTCTGTATTTTCAGCCGAAGCAGAAGCTATTCTGAAAGCCATCGTTTACGCACAAGGCAGAACTGGAAAGTTTACTATATGTACCGATAGCCTATCGACTGTAGAATCTGTCAAAAATATATCTAAAACAAACCCAACAATCGTGCAGATACGGGAAAGTTTAATAAAAACCCCTCTAAAACTTAACATATTTTGGGTTCCCAGCCACAGGGGCATTAGGGGCAATGAGTTGGCTGACAATGCAGCAAAAGCAATGTCAAAGTATCCCACAATCATGATACTCCCCTCAGCGGAAAAAGATCTGCGAAAAGTTATTCTCAAACAGCTTCACTCGCAAAAAATCGAAATCTGGGCTAACTTTCATCACAGATACAAGAACTGCAACCCAAACTTGGAGAAAGTCAAGTTCCCTATCAACACATCCCGAGCGAAAAACACTATTTTCACCCGCCTCCGGATTGGACACAGCAGTGGCACCCACAGCCACGTTTTGTCAGGAGACCCAAAACCGAACTCCCATTTATGTGGTCTAGAGCTCTCTACCGCACACCTGCTGGACACCTGCAAAAAATTAGTTAGCATTAGAAAAGCCCATTTTCCAAATATACTACCCTCATCCATCTTACCCTACGTCACAACAATAAATATAAATAAAATATACAGATATTTACAAGATTGTAATTTAACAAATAAGATATAATCCTACATAGCGTCGAAGGCCTGGTCGCTAGCGCTCTTATTATATACTTAGCTTTAATATTCTTGTGTATTATAGCTAACCTTGTAAAAATAAAAAAAAAATAGTTTTACATCATACCAGTAAGTTTGAATCAGATCGGATAATAAACACCGACATAAATCAATAAAATCAATGAATCAACCCCCATCAGCATCAGTATGTATGCATATGCAGCCAATTAAATACGTTTATATTTGCTTTTATATATGCGTACACAAACAACAACGTGAATAAAAGTCATATATCTATGATATATCTAAATCAAGTTTAAAGATATAAAGTTTAAACATATATACGTACATATATCTCCAATATTTATTGACCGATTTTGGTCAAATTCGGTCAGTACATATTGGATATATATGGTACATATTGGATATATGTCTAATTGAGTCTGCCAAAATATGATAGCTTTAATACAACTCTAGTTATAGTTTTTACTAATTTGCGGAGGCGGAAGTGGGCGTGGCAAAAATTTGAAACAAACTTGATGATAGACTCTAGACAGATGTTGACCAAGTTTGTTTGCTCTAGCTCTTATAGTCTCTGAGATCTAGGTATTCATACGGACGGACAGACGGGCTGACGGACATGGCGATATCGACTCGGCTGTTGATGCTGATCAAGAATAGATGTATATACTTTATGTTGTCGGAAAGTTTTCCTTCTCCCTGTTACATACATTTTAGCGACTTTAATATACCCTTGAACCCTATAGGGTATAACAATTGGCTGAATCCAAAGTAACGGTACTTTGTTTATTGAATAGTCGCGAGTTTTTACTGTTTCATATTTATAAAGTCAGCTCTAGAATCAGATCTTTCTTATGTAGTTCGAGATTAGATCTGGCGAAGTTTAGTCGCAATAATTAAGAAAAGCATAAATTTGCGCAAATGCCTCGTGGACATTCTCTGACTGACATGGAAAAGGGCAAGATTATAGCCTTAAGCGATAGTGGTATCAGTGGTCGAGGTTTTGTTCGTCAAATTCGGCGTAGTCAATTCGTTGTCCAAAACTTTTTGAAAAATCCATCTTCTTATGGCTCTATAAGGAGAACAGGACGTAAAAGGCATCTCGACAAGCGAGCGGAAAGGCGAATTGTGCGGAACGCCAGCAAGTCCTCAATGTCATTATCACGTTTGCGTTCGACAAGTGGGCTGAATGTATCCCTTTCCACGATATCCCGGACACTTAAACGTTCCGGAATACTCCGGTATGAAAAAATGAAGCAAGTCCCCAATCTAATGGCACGCCATAAGACAGCCAGATTGGATTTGCTATTGGCATGACATTAGGAAGAAACCACTCCAATGTGCCAAGAGAGTGGTGGTGGGAGCATTATGGTTTGGGGAGCATTTTTCGTAAGTGGTTTAAAGTTTTAGAGTGGCCTGCCTGTTCTCCCGATTTGTATCCAATGGGGAATCTATGGGGGATACTTACCCAAAGAGTATATGCTGAATATCGCCAGTTTTCAACTTTAAGTCACCTTAAAGATGCACTTTTCGATGAGTGGATGAAAATTGATGCCGGTTTGGTAGCTAACCTTATTGCAAGTATGCAAGGGCGCATTGAAAAGGTTATTGGTTCCCGAGGCGATGTTATTTGTTAGTTAAAATTGGTTTTTTTTTCAATTAATTTCAAGCTACAGTAGAGATGAGAACAAAAAACTCATAGTGGCCTTATAAATATGCAACATTAAGACTTAGCTTAAGTGGAATTTTCAAAGTACCGTTAGTTTTGATTAAGCCAATTGTTTTTGTATTATTTTTGTTTCTTTTTCCTCTTCATTTTCTTAATATACCGTATTGAGCTACAGCTAGTAGTTTTGGAAATATTGCTATTTTTCAAGTGACTATAAATATGCAAGGGAGCTTATGTATATACAAAGTGTTTTTTCGTTTTGCATGCAGAAAACAGAAAAACAAAAACAAATTCATAGATTACATTTTAATATTTACTTGACTTCAGTCATAGAGTAAACCTTGAGCTGAACGGTTGTGCTATCGGAGTGATTCACAGTTTAGTCCAAAGCTTATCAAAGTTTTAAGCGTCAATTCTCTTTTCACCTACTCACTTTTGCAAAAATACATTGAAAAACAGAGTAAGCTCAGAAACAGAAGTGTCCCCAGGGCACAATAGCCAAGGGGCAAATCGCTTTGCAATGCTCAGCGATAGCCCCAAATGTAAAAGAAACTAGAAAACCATGCCGAATTTCGTATACCCTTGCAGATTTTCTCTATATAATTCACCAGAAGCATTATTGTAAATTAAACATACCAAATTTACAAATTCAAAATTTTGAATTTTGTTTACAAAATTTTTTTTTGTATCGATTGTTCCTATAGCAGCTATATGATATAGCTCACGGATTCTGATAAAACTTGATTGAAGTATTAAGAAGTGTTTTAAACTCACAAATATCAAATTTCGTGGCATTCAGTTGAAAAACAACAGAGTTATTGAGGATAAACCTTATTCATGACCGATCGTTCCTATGGGAGCTATACGATATAGTCGTCCGATCGGGATGATTCCGAGATATACAATGCCTGCAGCAAAAAGGAGCCTATGCTGATTTCAGCTCTGTGGCTCTTGTGGTCTCGGGGGAGAAGCTGTTGATCCAGACAGACGGACATACGGACAGGCGGACAAGGCTAGATCGATTCGTCTATTCATACTGATCAAGAATATATATACTTTATATAGTCGGAGATGCTTCCTTCTGTGCGTTGCAAACTTCTGACCAAAATTAATATACCCTCTGCGAGGGTATAAAAAACGAACAACGCTTCTGGAAGCCTTCCCAGAGCTTCCAACCCCCAACCCCCAAATTCTCTTCGGGAATAACCTGTTTTCGAACAAAACGGACATAAAGACGACATTGGTTGAGGAATGGGCCAAATTCACACCTGAAGTGACCAAAAAATTGGTCGACTCGATGCCAAAAAGTCTTCAAATGGTGGCTGACCAAAAGGGTGATCACACCAAATATTAATTTAATTTCATTTTTATGGAAAAATACCTTTAATAATTTAATTTTGCAAGTGGTTGAAATAAGCTGTGGAGTTTTTTTTAGTTACTTTTTTTAGTTTTTAATTAATAGGAAGTTTAGGAGACATATTAATAAATGAAATGAATGTGATTAGTTAAAACATTAAACTAACAATCTGCATTTAAATTTTTTGGATATATCTTTTAGTTTGGATTTTACAGACTAACTAACTTTTTTCAAGGTGGTGGTCGAAATAAGCTGTGAACCACTGTATATCCATACATACAACGGAATTTTCTATTTCGTTTTGTCGTTTTCGTCGTTGTGTTGTTGTTGCGTGCAGTGGTTGGCGCGCTTACAGCTAGTGACGCGCTACCCTAGAAACCAACTAAATTTGTGGGGTATATACTTTTACGTATCGTTTGCAAAATACCCTACATTTTATTATCTTCTCGGTTTGACATTTCATTTTTTTATTTATTTTTTTGTTGTCATTAAAATTCTTTCGCTGGAAATATATATTATAAAAAAATCAAAATAATTTATAAATATATATATACACTTAATAATAGTAATAATTTGCAAGAAGTATAATTGGTCCGAGTTTGTCCGATAAATTAAATCATCCAATAATAATGTCTCCACCAACTGGGACTATCCCTTAAGATTTTAAGGATGCAACGAAAAGGCGAGCTCAATGCGTCAAAAGCATCAAACGCGTAAGTGACCAATTGAGAGATGGAAGGATTTCGCTTCAAGTCACAGAGTTGGAATGTCGATTGGAAATGTTGTGTACAAACATCGACAGCGCTCTGAGATATTAGAGTAGGAACGTTTGACTCCGATGACGAGTACAGGTCCGAGTTGGAAGAGTTGTGTATATCCACAAAAGCACAATTGAAGTCCACGGTAAAAAAGTCGTCCGATGCCAGTACGCCTGTAGAAAACAAGTCCGTATTACCAACTCCGTCTCGTCTTCCGAATTTGCAACAGCCTAAATTTAGTGGCAAACACTCTGAGTTTAAAGCGTTTCAAGTCTCAGAAGACAACTATGATAAGGCGATCCTTAACCTAAAATATCAAAGAAGCTAACTTCGGCCGTGCCGAAGTTTGTATACCCTTGCAGATTAATTGATTGCTTTCTCCGTCATATCAGATTCAAGATATTTTAAAAATTGGAAATATAAAATTTAAAAAAAATTTGAACAAAAAAAAAAATCAGTAAGAAAAAATTCGAGTTTGCCAACGGCCGGAATTGAACCTTCGTTCATGTCACTTCTAGAACCGATCTCTACCTATTGCGCTACCAAACCTTAGCTTCTCTATCTCAAAATTTTCTGACGAATTCTAGAAAACAACAACACAATACAAATAGTTTTCTGTCCCTTTCTGTTTCGCACTCAGCTTGTAGTTTTTTCGAGCACGTGTTCGCATATACATATGTATGTATGTATGTATGTTTGTATGTTTCCATGTATGTTGTTTGTGTACGCATATATAAAAGCAAATATAAATAGCTGCATATATGCATACATACTGATGCTGATGGGGGTTGATTCATTGATTTTATTGATTTATGTCGGTGTTTATTATCCGATCTGATTCAAACTTACTGATATGATGTAAAAGTATATTCTCATCTGTTCACCATATTTGATTGAGATATCTCAAAAAACAAAAAAGTTTTTCTTACAAGAACTGTTTTGAACAACTCACATTTGAGGTACCTCTGATCTTTCCTATTTTTCTATAACTTATAGTTGTCCGATCATACCAATCTTTTAACTTGATTTAGATAAATCATCAATGAAGAGAATGATATGACTTTTATTCACGTAGCTTAAAATTTACGGACATGGTCATATCGACTCGGCTTTCGATGCTGATCAAGAATATATGTACTTTATGGGGTCGGAAACGATTATTTCTATGCGTTACAAACATCTGACCAATTTTATTATACCCTCTGTAAGGGTATAAAAAAAAATGGTATGCATGCATACCCCTTATGAAAAAGTTTTCCTTTTCCAAACATTTTTCTATTCCAGATGTTTCCTGTCGTCCTTATTAAGTTCCTTAAAATATGTTATAAGTTTCCTTTTACTTTCAATAAAAGCTGAATTTGAAATATTTCGGTCAATTTATTTAGTTTTTTAAACATACTGATGCATTTTTTGTTATTTTCTTTCAAAAAAGTTCAAGTTAAAGCATATTATAGGGGTTTTTTCAACCTGGCACTCATTATTTCATTTTACATTAATTGATATTTGAATAGTGGTTTCGGATAACGATCAAGCCGCTAGAATGAATTGTTTTCATTAACCAAGGGTCCACTGTATTTGTGTTTGGTGGTGTAGTAGGTAGAGATAAATGAAAGCTGGGTTCAATCCCAGCCACAGCTGACTCAAATTTTCATGTTTATCTTTTTTGCTTAAAAAATTTTGAAATTTTATATTTCCAATGCTTATAAAATTTTGAAGCCGGTATGACGGAGAAAGTAATTAATCTGCAAGGGTATACGAAAATCGACACGGCCGAAGTTAGCTTCTATGATATTTATACCCTTGCAGAGGGTATATTAATTTTGGTCAGAAGTTTGCAACGCACCGAAGGCAGCATCTCCGACTATATGAAGTATATATATTCTTGATCAGCATGAATAGACAAATCGATCTAGCCCTGTCCGTCTGTTCGTATGACCGTCTGTCTGGATTAACAGCTTCTCCTCCGAGACCATAAGATCCACAGAGCTGAAATTCAGCATAGGCTCCTTTTTGCTGCAGGCATTGTATATCTCGGAACCATCCCGATCGGACGACTATATCATATAGCTCCCATAGTTCAATCAAGTTTGATCAGAATCGGTTGACTACATCATATAGCTGCTATAGGAACAGTCGGTCCAAAAAAAATTTTTTTTCTCGAGCTTAAAATTTTGAACTTGTAAATATGGTACATTTGTGTAATTTACAATAATGCTTCTGGTGAATTATATAAAGAAAATCTGCAAGGGTATACGAACTTCGGCACGGCCGAACTTAGCCCATCTTTCTAGTTTATAATTAATGTTGGTGCAACTTATGGGTCCAATGTCGATGTGGATAAATCCAACAACAGTTTCCCGAAACATAACAGCGATTTATGACTCGCGCTTCGATCCGATAAAAGAGGAAATTATGAAATACATATAAAGCTTTTGGATTTGCTATCACCAGCGACATATGGACATATGTATATGTAACTATTTGAAAGCTTCATATTTGTTCTGCACTGTGCATTACATAAAGGAAGGAGTACTTGTTGATCGACTCATAAATCAATCAATGAAGGAAATGTCTTGCACAGGTGTGTTAACTTTATCTACGAGTGTATGACTCGAATTTAATTCAATTTTCTATAACTAACAAAAACTCAATAAAAATAGAGGAAATCGGTTAATAGTAACCGATCGTGGGTCAAACATGATTAAAGCTTTCAACGATTTGGAAAAAATTCATTGCTTCAAACATCTCCTCAACAACGCTGTCGAAAAAGCTATTAGTACTGTATCTGAGCTAGGCTTTATCGTCAGTATTTGGAAAAAGTTAGTGAAATTCTTTAAAAAACCTGGATTGAATTCATCCTTGGGATTTTTGCTAAAAAGCTTTTGCCCCACTTGTTGGAATACTGTTTACTACCTGCTAATCACCTAAAATCATTCATTTATAATTGAAGGTATAAGGTATATATCAATCATTTAGGTTCCGTTGCTCGTACTCTTTTCATTTCAAAATGAAGTAAGCAAGTCGTCCCTGCCGACTTGGAGTATACCCTGTACCAATAAGAGATATGTTACAAACTCATACTCCTTTCAAATCAAACAATACTTAAAAACAAAAATTATTCATTTAAAATTGAAGGTATAAGGTATATATCAATCATTTAGGTTCCGTTGCTCGTAGTCTTTTCATTTCAAAATGAAGTAAGCAAGTCGTCCCTGCCGACTTGGAGTATACTCTGTACCAATAAGAGATATGTTACAAACTCAAACTCCTTTCAAATCCCCATTAATTGAATATAAATTTTCTTAATAAAATTCTCCTAGCAAGCCGAATCACCAAATTCATGCTTTCTCGCTCACTCATGTCAGTGAACGAAACAAATGCGTCATTCTCGCTCACACATTTCAGCTGCTGCTGCCCATAGAACTTTAATGCAAAACATATATATCTCCGATATTTATTGACCGATTTCGGTCAAAGTTATAGTTTTTTCTAATTTGCGGGGGCGGAAGTGGGCGTGGCAAAAATTTGAAACATACTTAATCTACGTAGACTCTAGACAGATGTTGACACCAAGTTTGGTTACTCTAGCTCTTATAGTCTCTGAGATTTAGGTGTTCATACAGACGGACAGACGGACACACAGACAGACGGACATGGCTGATCAAGACAATATATATGTATATTATGGGGTCGGAATATTTTCCTTCTGCCAGTTACATACATTTTAGCGACTTTAATATACCCTTGAACCCTATGGGTACAGGGTATAAAAATACATATGGTAAAAAGGAAGGAAATGCAGTCTACTTTTCGCAATTTCATTATCAACCTTCGTAATGATATTAAATCATATGGTGAAATCGCGAATATAGTTTAATTAAGTCGTTCAAACATTCAGACCATCATTCCCAACAACAAGAACAACAGATCGACTTAACGTAAGAAAAGATCAGGAAGGCGAAAGAAGCCATCGAGTCGTGATCAGAGGAGCATCCTCACGGAAATGAATAAGAAACCCAAAAATTAGTGCACGAAAATTGGCGGAACACATCGAAAAGTGTTCAGGAGTCATTGTGAATCCAAAAACAATTGTGAATTTTTTACACCGGATGGTTTCAAGAGCCGAAGTCCACGGAAGAAACCTTCAATTTCTGGTAAGAATCGGATTTTGCACCTGGAATTCACCAAAGCCTATTTAAATAAGGATGCGAATTTTTGGAATAGAGTGTTATTTACTGATGAGAGTAAATACAACATTTTCGGAAGTGAGGTTTGTGGCGCTATGGCGTCGTCTGGTGTCGGCGTGTTGTCATTTGTGGAATGAAACATGGATCATATCCAATATAAAAAGATTTTGGAAGGCCATTTGAAAGAGTCGGTGGATGCATAAACCCTGGGAAACAGCTAGATCTTCCAACAGGACAATGATCCAAAACACAACGCTCATGTTGTCCGACTCTGGCTCATTTATTATGCCCCAAGGAAACTTCATTTACCACTCGAATTGCCTGATTTAAACCCAATTGAACATCTTTGGGATATTTTGGAACGATTGGTACGTAAAAAGGACATTAGCACTCGCAAAACCCACAAATTCGCTATTTTACGAGCTTGGAAAGAAATTTCACCCACCACAACAGAAAATTTGGTGGCTTCGATGCCACGCCGACTTCAGGCTGTCATAAAACTTATATTTCGATATTTGTCAAACCCTAAACCAAGGCATGAAGCCTGTATGTAGACGTTTTCCGTCCATGAAGCCTGTATGTAGACGTTTTCCGTGCACATTTTATGTTTTTTGCTTGTAACTTTGGTATACATTATTTTTTAATAAATTTTTCTGAAATAATGATAACTATAAGTGCTCTAAATAATGTCATACCAACTTTTTTGGATTTCCGTTACTGTACATATGCATATGGGCAATTCCCTAGTCGAACGTGTCATTCGTATGCATTCAAAGTAAATGAAGCAAGCAAGTCGTCCCTGCCGACTTGGAGTATACCCTGTACCAAAAATGGATATTTCATTCAAACAGACTCCTTCGCAATCGTCATTAATTGAATAAAATTTTTCATAAAATTCTCTTAACAAGCCAAAACAGCAAATGCATGCTTTCTCGGTCACTCCTAATAGTGAACGAAACTAATGCGTCATTCGATACAAAGCGACGTGCGCATGCTATCTCACTCACACATTTCAGTTACTGCTGCCCATAGCATTTCAGTACAAAATATATATACGTATATCTCCGATATTTATTGACCGATTTCGGTAAAATTCGGTCAGATGGTACATATTGGCTATATAATTGAGTCTGTTGCTGTAATACAACTCTAGTTTTTTCTAATTTGCGGGGGCTGAAGTGGACGTGGCAAAAATTTAAAACAAACTTGATCTGCATATACACTTGTTTGGTTTTCTGGCTCTTATAGACTCTACGGACGGACAGACGGACATGGCTATATCGACTGATCAAGAATATATATAAAAAGTCGCTAAAATGTGCAGTGGAGAACATTAATATTCGGTTTTTTTTTCTCAACTTCAGACGCCTGTAAAAAGTTTAAAATTAGTCCAAATTCAAAAATTAAATATAAACATTATATATTTGCTTTTATATTTGCATACACAAACAACATAAATACATACATACAAACATATAATCATACTAGCTGACCCGGCCACGCGTTGCCGTGGCTAGGTTTTTCATATATATTACATTGTCGTAAACTATTCAAGGAGAACGGTAGGCGAATATCACTCAAGGGGACTGCTTTTGTTCATAGATGCCATTTATAAACAAACATGGTGACTTCCATGACTGATTGTCTAATACCGTTTAGCCCTTAATACAATAAAGTTACTAATTACGAACGACGACGGAAACGTATAAAAATACACTTGATTGTAGATTGAAGGGGAATGACTTTGAATACAATTTACCAAAATTGTTGTGTAGCTAATATTAAGCAGAAATCAATGCAAAAGAATTACATAATTTTAAATTTCATTCAATTCCCTAAAAAAGAGTAATATTATAAAGTTGCTTGTAAATAATGACACTTAAACTTATAAATGAGGTAGCTAGGGCAAAAAATACAGTTAAATGTGGCGGTCCCTAGGCAACCATAGAAAGTTGCTGGCACAAATTACGTGCTGGCAATCCTAACTATCGATAAAGACGATCGAAATCATATCGATCAACACCAAGAAAGCTATCTACAATTTAAATCTTACAGAAAACATTAACTCGATTCCCAAAAAAATCGACACACGTCGCCATCTGTTGGATGCTAACATAAATTGTCAGTTCGATCGCTAAACGCTCTATGTAATGTGTTAGAGAGGAATGCAATTATTTTATTAAATTTTGTTCAATTCGCTGATTATTAAAGTAATTAAATAAGATGAAAACTATCCTATCTTTTAAGTTACACCACATTACGGGTACATGAGAAATTTGATTGAAATCGGTTCAGTAGACTAGGAGTCCATTGAGGACAAACATTGAGACACGAGATTTATATACATACAGTATGTCCAACAATTGTTTGCAAAATGAAAAACCTGACCAAAAGTGATTTTCAACATGGAAAATTTTAACAAACACAATATTTAAAACTATTTTTTTTATTAAGTTTTATTAAAATATGTTTAAGCTAAAGGTATGACAAAAAAAAAAAAATGACAAAATTCCAAGAAAAAGGTAAAAAAAATGGAAAATACAAAACAGCGGCATCTATGTATGTATGACTCTGTCTATTAATTCTTTGCAAAATGCAAAGACTGTTTTTAACAAGAAAAAAAAAGTAACGGGACATAATATTCATCGATGTACGGACGTACGGCTCTTCACAAGACATCTTTGCACTCAGTTGTGTTAAAAGTTTTTTGGATTCACTACAAGTTTGGATAGATTTCAAGATTTCGCGATGCCTGGTAAACGGACTGATAACAATTTGATTCAGTTAGTATATTATAACTATGGCAAAGGAAAGACAAAAGAGTTGGCTGAAATGTTTAACATTAAAGTTAGAACAGTGTACAACATAATAAACCGCGCGGAAAAGGGAAATAGGCTGGAATTATACAGCTACAAAGGCAGACCACCGAAACTTTCGAGGCGGGATTGCTCCCAAATCTTAAAAGCCGTGGAAAATAAACCGCAGACAAGCCTTCGGGAGTTAGTTACAGAAATTAAAACAAACCTTAACCGTGTGTCCTGAGACTGTGAGAAAGGTACTAAATTACCACAAATACTCGTCACTAGAGGTGGGCATGGGCTGGGCTTTTGTCGGGTACCCGCGGTTACCCGTGGGTATGGGCTGGAAAATCTAATTTCGGGTTGGGTGCGGGCGGATATGGGTCAGGACGCTCAACCCGAAAAACCTGAAAATAAATTTGGATACATAAAAACGGAATCGTTAGATATTTAAATGTTTTTCTTTCTCAACTTCCTGTACACTATCGATTACGTTTGTTATCGATTATCTCAATCAGAATTATCATTACCATCTATTTCAATTGTCATCACTGCGAAAAAAAGGGCAAAGATAAAGATTAAAAGCACGCTGAAAATGGAAAAAAGTGACGAGAATAATAATGAAAATGACTCTTTTGCTGAGATGGTACGAACGAAAGCTCAAATTCAAAGAGCAATTAGTGCCGGTGACGTTCGATATAAATTGATTGAGAATACAAGTGGAAAAAGTGGTGAGTGGAAAAACTTTAAGCACGTGGAGTGCGGCGGCAAGCGTCTGGGTTTTGTGTGCTGTTTCAAATGCAAAACTGCATTTGCGTTTAGTGCAAAACACGGCACCACAACGCTTGCTCGGCACAAATGCGCTTTTGTTGCTCCGCCTAATCAGCCAAAGTTAAACTTTTGCATCAAAGGCTATTCCAAAAAAAAGTTCTTGATGAACTAGCAACAAAGCAGCTAACATTTGTAGCAAAAGATTTGTTGCCATTAAATGTCACTGAGGGTAAGTCTTAGTTAAATTTCATATATTTATCAATGTTAATATTTGCTAAATTTATAGGAACTGGCTTTCGTGACTATGTTCAAGCTATGTTGAACATAGGCGCTCAATATGGAACTCAAAACTGCGATGACATCATTGTGTCCAGAAAAAAACTTACCGGCAGTGTCATGGTTGCCGAATACAACCGAATTAAGGAACTTCTTACCACTACCTTAACCGACAAGTACATGGCATTTACTACGGATATGTGGACGGACCAGTATACACAAAAGAGCTTTGCGTGCTTAAGTGCACATTACATTGATGAGTCGTATTCTTTAAAAACATCGATTCTAGGTGTTAAAGAATTCCTGGAGGAAAAAAAAACTGGCGTTAATATTTTAGATCAAATTCAGCATATATTGATCGATTAAAACTTGCAAAGTAAGTTTAGAAATTCAGTAATTGTTACTGACAATGGGGCGAACATGGTGGCCGCGTTCAAAACTTCGGGCGGGCGGGTTGGGTTTCGGGTTGCAAAATTTTTTAGCTTTCGGGTACGGGTAAAATTTTCCTCTTCGGCCCATGGGCTGGGTGGGGTTGGGTTGAAAATTTCGGCCCATGCCCACCTCTACTCGTCACATGTAGCGAGAAAAAAGCCCTTGCTGTCTAGCATAAATATTGAGAAGCGTCTGAACTTCGCAATATTGAATCCTCCTGAGTACTGGAACGATGTGATTTTCTGCGACGAAACGAAGATGATGTTATATTACAATGATGGCCCTGGAAAAGTTTGGCGGAAACCAAAAACAGCCCTCCAGACCAAAAACATTGTGCCTACAGTTAAATTTGGCAAACTATCAGTCATGGTGTGGGGATGTATTTCCTCAAAGGGCGTTGGAGAGCTCCGTATTTTTAATGACATAATGACCAAAGAATTTTATTTGGACATTTTGAAAAATGAATTATCAAAAAGTTCACAAAATTTCGGCTTCGTTGATCCATTGAATGGCAGCAAACTCAAATACAAGCTGTACCAGGACAATGATCCGAAGCACAAATCGCTTCTGTGTCGCACTTGGCTGCTTTACAACTGCAGCAAAGTGGATAGACACGCCCCCCCAGAGTCCAGATCTCAATCCAATTGAGAATTTGTGGGCATTGCTTAAAAAAAAGGCAGCCAAGCGAAGCCCAACATCAAAAAATGAATTAATTCGTTGTATTAACGAGGAGTGGCAAAAAATACCGAAATATTACGATATAAATGTCCTTGTATCGTCGATGTCGCGACGCCTCAAAGGAGTCTTGGATGCTAACGGAGGTCATACCAAATATTAGCCAAATAAAAAGCGTTTTTTAAAAGATATAGAATTTTTGAAATTAATGTTTGCAATTTGCAAAGAATTAATAGACAGCTTATATTTGCTGTTTTTTTTTGTTTTCTATGAATTTTTTATGTTTTTGTTTCTGTTTTTATTATTCTTGTTAATTATATTGTTTAAAAATAGATAAAGAAAGAATATTGTTAAGAATTGAACATGAAAACAAGTGCCTTTCCTAATAAATAATTACTTTGAAGTTTAATATTTGTCATTATTTCCTTTTGCAAACAATTGTTGGACATACTGTATATTAAGATATGCGAACACGTTCTTAAAAAACTACAAGCAGACTGCGAAATATAAGGAGACAGAAAACTATTTTTATTGTGTTGTTGTTTTCTTGAAAAACTATAACTAGAGTTGTATGAAAGCTACAGTATTTATTTTTGATAGACTCAATTATATAGCCAATATGTACCGTCTGACCGAAATCGGTCAATAAATATCGGAGTTAATACGTATATATGTTTTGTACTGAAATTCTATGGGCAGCGGCAGCTGAAATGTGTGAGCGAGATAGCATGCGCATGTTGCTTGGTACCGAATGACGCATTAGTTTCGTTCACTGACATGAGTGAGCGAGAAAGCATGAATTTGGTGTTTTGGCTTATTGCGAGAATTTTTTCAAAAATTTATATTCAATTAATGGGGATTTGGAAGGAGTCTGTTTAAATCAAATATCCTTTTTGGTACAGGTATACTCCAAGTCGGCAGGGGACGACTTGCTTACTTTATTGCTTACTGTTTCTTTTTTTTTGATTCAAATTTTTTTAAATTTTATATGTATTTCCAATTTTTAAAATATCTTGAATCCGATATGACGGAGAAAGTATTCAATCTGCAGAGGTATACAAACTTCGGTATGGCCGAAGTTAGCTTTGATATTTTACTTTTAAATTGATTTCTGATATTTTTCACTTAAAAATTTACTTTCTCACTTAATTTTTATTTTCTTCTTACAGAGCTACAAATGTTGTTGACGTCATCTTCGATAATGTTGTTTTAAGATGTGTTCTGCGAACGGATCATACAGAACTTACGCCCAAGTTGTGCAACTTTAGTAGCGGTTTAAAATTGATATATTTCTTCTAGTGCCAATCAACTGATTGGAAGTCTAACTGAAAGTCTTGTTTTGTTGTGTAGTCCGTTTAACGCACTTAGAAACAGTTTTGTTCTATCGCGGTTAATATGCCTAATTCGCGTACTTATGTACATACATACATATGTACATTTACATTTCACTATTAGTCTTTTTTTCTAAGTACCGTTGCATTTAACGAAGCGAAAATGAATGCCAAAGTAAAGTGCACACTAATAACTGTAAATTTGCGAAATATTTTGTCTATTTTGTTTTGTCAGTTCCTTCTGCTGATAAAAAATGCTAGAAGCTCACTAATATTGCAGCGGCATAAGTATTTTGACATTGCGTGATTTCGTTGTTTCTAGGCGGTGTTTATAAAGAAATTTTTGAGAAATTCTTTATTGATTTAATAAATCCGTATATTTTTTTTGATATTAAAAATTGTTAAAATATCTGAATTAAGTTAACAAACAAGAATAGAAATTGTGACAAAACATAACTTGACTATTTACTATTTATTATCAGATTAATAATTATAAAAAATTAAATGAACTAACCAATGAGCGCAGAAGTGGACGCAAACGAAAGACAAATGTTGATAAAGACCGTCTGATCGTGCGCCAATTCAAACGAAACCCTCTCATAACACCAAGGGCTGTGGCTTTGGAGTGGAATAGGACCGCATCTAATCCCATAAGTGAGAGGACCATACGTATGCGATTAATTTTAGCAAATATGAAAACTTATATAGCTAAACCAATACCATTTATCACCACTAAAAACAAACTTAAGCGTCTTAATTTTGAGGAGAAATATTTTGACAAGCCTAAATCCTTCTGGCGCAATGTCCTCTGGACGGATGAGAGCATTTTTGAGTTGCACGCATCGCTGAAGAAAGTTTATGTACGCTTGGACAAAGAAGTTCGCAAAAAAAAAAAAACGCGCCTGTGTGTGTGAAAAAGTTAGTCATGGGGGTGGGAACGTGATGTTCTGGGGATGCGTCTCATACAATGGTGTGGGCGACTTGGCTCCTATTGACGGTTCTATGAACCAGGGTCAATATTTAAGAACCTTAAACGATTTTGCGTTCCCATCTGGAGACAGATTGATCGGCGCAGAATTCATTCTGCAGCAGGACAACGCTCCTTGCCACAAGGCGAGAATGATAACAACATTTTTGAGAGACGTTTGGGGTGGAAACACTGGATTGGCCACCCCAATTTACTTATGTACATATGTAAATCAAATTTACCCTGGCTAGCTTAGTTCTGTCGGCAGCGCTGCTGAAAACACGCGTGTCAGTTGGCTTCTGTAGAATTTTGTCTGCGGGTTTATTGTATCGATAATGTGAAATTTCGTAAAGTGCAAGCTTGCACTTAACTTGCAATTTTGTTTTGTGTTAACTTGCATATGTATATAAAAGCATACAGTCTGTCAAGAAAAAGTTTACACAATGGAAAAAAGTTCAATTTTTGGACTTTATATACAAAAATATTGGGTTTTTATTTAATTTAGCTAATTCTTTTCAATGCTAAACTGTTTAATAGGTATTATTAAGTCAAATTATAAAAAACAGAAACAAAAACAATAACAGTGATACTAAATGAAGTAAGCAAGTCGTCCCTGCCGACTTTGAATATACCCTGTACCAAAAAAGGATATTTCATTTAAACAGACTCCTTCGCAATCCTCATTAATTGAATAAAATTTTTCATAAAATTCTCTTAACAAGCCAAAACAACAAATTCAAGCTTTCTCGCTCTCTCCTAACAGTGATCGAAACTAATGCGTCATTCGGTACAAAGCAACATGAGCATGCTATCTCGCTCACACATTTCAGTTGCTGCTGCCCATAGAATTTCAGTACAAAACATATATGTGTATGTATATCTCCGATATTTTTTGACCGATTTCGGTCAAATTCGGTCAGATGGTACATATCGGCTATATAATTGAGTCTGTCAAAAAGAATTATGATATCTCTAATAGAACTCTAGTTATAGTTTTTCTAATTTGCGGGGGCGGGGGTGGGCGTGGAAAAATTTGAAAGAAACCTGATCTGCGTAT